>NW_019014673.1:921395-931651 GCF_000150535.2 Carica papaya
TAAAATTGTGTTCAAGTCATATTAAGTGGGTTTGAATGCTGAATAGCATCCCTAATTAAACATATGTGATTATAATTACATTGGCTACTAAAGTAGCATAGTTATTTATTTTTTATAATTGTGAAGTTTTATTATAGTGAACTATCCCATATATTTATGGTATAATTTTACTTCAAATTCCATCCTAGGATAAGACCTAGAGTAGTGATTTAATTTCAATAAAATTCAATTTTTAAATCTTAATTCCTTTTCAAATTTATCAAGAAAAAAAGGCGTTTAGAAACCATAAATACTATCCAAATTATCATTTTTTTAATAATTATTTTCAACAATCTATAATATTCTTTTTACTAGTGGATTAAGTCAAATTTAGACATTAATTTTTATTTTATTTTGAATCTTATCAACTAGTCCATATTATCTCCATTTGAAGTTCTGGGAAGGACCAAATTCTTGCATGTAGATTGAAATTTTGCACATTGGTTTTGAATATTAGAGCTAATTAATTAAGAATCGATGCATACGCGCAAGCCTAAAACCAAAAACATATAACTAATAGTAAAATTAAAAACACGTATATCAGTATATATTTACACAAATGAAATTAAGTTAATGCGAACTATTCTAAAAAAAATTAAGCAATCAATATATACATAATTCAAATGAATCAATTATTTTGAGATATCTACATTAGAAGTTGAAGTTGAGAAGTATTATTCATGGTTCAATAATATTTTAAAAAGATTCAAAAAAATTCCAATCTTTTATAACTTAAAATGACAAAACTTGGAGATAGATGTAGCTAAAAATAAAATAATTGTGCAAAATTTGGACCCATAATTATAAGTAGTAGAGACTTTAAGAAGAAGTCATGTGGGGACCAAGACTTTGCTCCACTGTGTTTTATGAGTATGTTCTTGTTCCTCTCTCTTCATTTATGAAATATAACACTATTCAACAATTCCTTTTCAATACTGCTGCTTCTTCTTTATTATCTTTCTCAATTAATCTGGATTTTTATTTTTATTTTTATTTTCTAATTTTAAATACCATATTTTTCTGTGTGTGTGTGTATATATATATATATATATATCCAGCTAAATCAAAGAAGAAATTAAGATTTACTAGCTCCTATTATTTGTTCTATAGTAATTCATATTCTGTAAATTCTCTTGTAGTATTTTAATCTCTGATATTTAAATTTTATCACTTCACGTAAAATTATTAATTTTCAAGAATATAATTTTATAATTTTTTTTTTTTTGTAGTTTTGATTTGTTGCATTCCGAACTTTCAATTTTCATGTTTAGACATGTGAATGTTTTTTGAAATAATAACTTTGATATTAAAAAAAAAAAAACTATAATTGTTTAAATTGTTATGAGATGAAACTCTGCAGAGAAGTTTAATTCTTAGAAGAAATAGGGATTTAATTTGGGTTCGGACTAAAATGATAAAAATTAAAGAATTCCAGTAAGTAGATAGATTTAAGTAATAATAACGTTAACAATAATATTAGTCAACTTAAATTTTTATTAATTTTTTAAAAATTATAAAAATAGAAAAATAATTAAGATAAAATTAGAATATTACGAATCTATATCTTTAAAATAATATATAAAATAAAAAATACCAAATCAAGTCAATACCTAATCCTACAAATAAACCCCATAAAAAATAAGTCAAAATTGTAATAAGTGAATGGGGACTATTATGTGAGTATTAAGGCAATTAAAGACGGCTTACTTAATTAGTTTTAAAAAAATTATCATTAAAATTTTAATTTGTGCATACTAGTATTTGTATCTACATGGGTTGGACATATTATACAAAAGTGGCACACAGCTTTTGATCGATTATTCCATTCAAAATCTAAATATAAACTAATAGTAGTTTTACTATTTTTATTTGAAAATAATTTACCTTAATTTCATAATTAGTTATATAATTAAAATATAATCATATCTATTTATTAATTAAAAAATCATACAAATAATAAACATACAACTAACTACAGATTACATAAATGTTATGATATTTATTTTACGATCAGTTGAATTAACGTAAATTCTTAATTTTACTCAGTATTTATAAAGTTATCATTATTATATTATAATTATTAGTAATTTTTTAATATTTTATAATAAATTTATTGTTATAAATTAATAATTATAGAAGAACAACATAAACTAGAAGTTCTATAAATACTTACTAATAAGTGATTTAAATATCTCATTACCTATATTTTATTATTTTATATATACTTTATTTTTTTATTAACTTGAGCGGTATAACATATTCTATGAAATTATATGCAAATTACTTATTTAGTTATCCTCAATTCCACACTCTTATTCATAATTTTTTTTTTTATCTATTAGATACGGTAATCTAATTTAGTCAACTTAAGAAGTATCAATAAGTTAGAATATTTTATAAATATAATTAATTTATTCTAAATCTTTACTAAAAATCTACGAAAATAAAATTTGAAGTGCATCAATTATATTGCAAGGTTTGTCAACTCATTTATACTTTTATAACATTTAATAATTTATTATTATTATAAACTAAATTTATTGTATAAAAGTAATGTCATTAATTATACACAACTATATTTTTAATTGCAAAAAATTATAAATTTAAAAGATATCGTCACGAATAAAATATATTTCTTAAATATATAACAATCAATACTAAAGTTTATTTATTGATATTAATAATCTAATGATTTTTTTTCTAATCAATAATAAAAATTTAAGTTGACATTTTCTCTGATAGTGGCTATTTTCGCACTTTTTTTTTTCAAAAATAAAAAATAAATTGTGATAAAAATATTTCATTTATATATAATAATATTCATTTATATTACTTGTCCAATGTATTTAAGAGGAAAGATGAAGGAAACTAACACAAAATCACCCACCCGATCAACGCCATAATAAAATTCATTTCAATGTAAATAATTAATTATATAATTATTATATTTAATGTCTCATTTACTACATTACAAGGCGTGTGGGCCCTTGGCTCCCGTAGGACGAAAATGACCCAGTCTATGAAGTTATCTCTTCCAATTTATTTTTATTTTTTAATTTAATTTTACACTCTCACATTTTTAATATAAATAAATATTTCTGACTTCATGAGATGAATAGCGTTAAGTAATTTGTTATAGTTTTTATATTTACTAGTAAAAATAAATTGAGTGTTTATCATGTTTTCAGAAAAAAATTCAAAAAATAAAAAATAAGCATTTAATTTTTACCTTTTTACTTTTTACTTTTTACTGCCCAACTTGGGGTGTAAGCGCGTTTTCAAAGCTTCGGAGTTCTGGTCTAAAGTAGAGTGCCCTGAAGTAACGCGAAAACATTTTACTTCCTTCTCTTCTATGTTCATCTCTATCTCTTTCTCTTATTCTTTGCTTCTTCTGTTTTCAGTTTGATCCAACAGATTCATTTTTTTGTTTGTTTCTTTGATTCATTTGTAGAAATTTAAATCCGGTGGAAATATTTGGATTTTCAAGTTCGACTATCCATTCGATTTAGCTCAGTTACGCGCGGTTTTGGACTCAGTATAGATACTATTTGAAGCTGATTAAGGATAACCTGGTGGTCTTGAAGTTAACTTTGAGTTGAGTTTAATCTCGATTTAAACGATGATGGATAAGAGCTGGAAGTTCGTTCGGTTGAGGCCGGGAATGCAAGTTTCGGTGTTGTTTTTTATGTGCTTGTATTTCACCTTGTGCTGGTCGTTGAATGATGAAGGTGACGTGATTGTGTTGTTCTTTATTTTTCTCTGTTGTCTGTTTGGTGAGCCGGAAAATGAAGGAAATTGTTTGGGGTTTGCAGGTGTGGCTTTGCTGAGGTTTAGAGAGAGAGTGGTGAAGGATCCGTTTGGCGCGTTATCCAATTGGAATGATGATGATGGAGAGGTTGACCCGTGTTCGTGGTTCGGTGTTGGGTGTTCCGGTGGAAAAGTTGTGCAGTTGTAAGTACCTACCTTCTTTTTTTTTTTTACTTCCTGGAAACTGAACTTAATTTACTGATGATTGATTTCTTAGTGGTTCTGTTTGGTTGCCGAGAAAATGGAAGGTATAAGCTTTTCATCCCATCCTTTTCCTCAGGGAGCAGAACTAAAATTTTTACCAGTTGTAACATTAAATTTCAAGGAAGAACCGGCAATTACTTCGGTGTTACGATCTCCAAATCGAAGTTAAAGATTTTCATTTACGCACTGTTAACGAGGTCAAGCGAAATAAAACTCATCATCGATGAAGAAAACATGATTCTTTTCGAGAATATGATTATCAATTGTGTACTTGAGAAAATCCTAAATCAAGGTTTCTAATTAGTAATTTCCTGCTGCTCCTTTTTGGGTCTTCAATTTATATTGGTAGGTATTCACTTTATATATAGATTCTTAAAAGATCAGAAGGGAACAAGTTTGGAACCATGAATAGATCTGTGAGTTTTATAGGCTTTACTATGGTGATTACTGAACTTATTTTCCGGCATGTGTGTGACCATCGAACATTGATCTCTATGTTGTTTACTTTATAATCTGGTTATTAATTGTCGAGCATAAGGTGCATGTAATCTCATAATTATCTCATAGAGGATAAAATATGCAGGAATTTGAAAGATCTTTGCCTCGAAGGAACATTGGCACCAGAACTCGGAAACCTTGTCCATATGAAGTCAATGTAAGATTCATTAGTTCATTCACACATGCATCATCTCTTATAAGCCTCATTTGTAAAGCTTTTTCCCTTAGATTTGTTACGTTTTTGCTACAAATCATCATATTCATGTTTCGTGCAGCATTTTGCGCAACAACATTTTCAGTGGAACTATTCCAGAAGGACTTGGAAAGCTGAAGGAACTAGAGGAGTTGGATCTGGGATATAATAAGTTCAGCAGCCCCCTTCCTCGGGACCTTGGCAATAATTTGTCACTAACAATCCTGTATGTTGATAATTTAAAATCATCAAAATCTAAGTGCCAGGGAAATTTTGTTTTCCTACTGTTTTCCTGACATAATTCCTGCTTGTGTTCCAGTTTGCTTGACAACAATGAGCTTCTTGGTGGTCTCTCTCCTGAAATTTATGAACTCCAACGACTTTCTGAAGCTCAAGTAGATGAAAAGAAACTCTCAAATCATGCTAAGACATCATGTTCCAGCAAAAGATACAGTACATGGTATGTCTCTTCATTGAATCTGAAGATCCAGAATGTTAGCATGTGTTTGTAGTTTAACACATTTGGAAACTGACCAGTTAACGATGTTGGAAGGAAGTGATCACCCCCCATCTTTTGTAAAGTTTGCTAGTTCCTTTTAACATCAGTCAGATAAAGTGAAGGATATTGGTCTTGTTTCTTCTGAATTTTCCTTTATATAGAATTGTACCTATTATTATGCTTCTTTCATTTAATGCTTTTCTATCCTTTTCAGGAACATCATCCAAACTGAGCATGCAGTTTACAGGAGACTACTGGATACTAAAAATTCCAATGTATCGAATAATTCAATGAACCCTAATTCTCCTTCGACATCCCCACTACCATCAGGATCTGTTGCTGTCTTAACTAATCAGACTTCACCTGCACCAGAACCGAAAGTGCCTGCTTTGTCACCAACTGTTCCTACCATTCTTCCTTCTCCTCAACAAAGATTTTCTCCCCCTTCAAACACTCCCGAAGTTTTAATATTGGGTGTCTCTATTGGGGCTGCTGTTGCTTTTCTCATCTTGATAGTCGGAATATATCTCTACAGAAACAAAACTGTAAGTGCTGTTAAACCATGGCGGACAGGATTAAGTGGACAACTTCAGAAAGCATTCATAACTGGTAATTCTTCCTTCTTATCAGGGACAATTTGATAGATGATTAGACATTCATATTTTTTTCCAAATATATTGAAGGCGTAGTTATTTGGTTTGGATTAAATAATTTGGTTTGGTAAATGTTGGGATACGAGGTTCTTCATGATGGAACTGTAAACTTCTGCCTCATGCATTTCATGTTAATCATGTGGATAGATCAGCATCCTTACACCACCAAACTCTGGATTTTCAGTTGAAATTTTCATTTTGTATGTAACTGTATGGATTTATATATGTATTATGTACATATCTTTCAGGTGTACCAAAGCTTAAGAGATCAGAGCTTGAAGCAGCTTGTGAAGATTTTAGTAATGTAATTAGTTCTTCATCAATTGGTACGGTGTACAAAGGGACACTATCTAGCGGAACCGAAATATCTGTGGTCTCAGTTGCTGTTACATCTATTAAGGACTGGTCAGCAAATTTAGAAGTGCAGTTTAGGAAGAAGGTACCTACCGCACTTCATATATAATTGTAAATGATTCCAATTGGTGTTATCACTTCTAAGCATTTTCTATGCTTATCAATCCAGATTGACACATTATCAAAAGTGAATCACAAGAATTTTGTCAACCTTCTTGGATACTGCGAGGAAAATGAGCCCTTTACCAGGATGATGGTTTTCGAGTATGCTCCAAATGGAACACTCTATGAGCATTTACACAGTAAGTACCTAACTTCCTGATTTAAGAACTGAGAGGTCATCACAACCTTAACTGATAACTTCTAGTAGAAAGAACTATTTTTTCTTAGCGATGCATTGTAAGAACGTAATATAACTTGTCTTTTCTCTTTTCTGTATCTTATTAATAAATTTATTTTTTAATTGAAAACATTTCTTATTAACAAGTTTATACACTGTATTTGGTACCCTATTTTGTCACTTGATGATTCATCTTGATACTAAGCTTTAGCTTAATGTCTTATAAGATAATTCAATTTGCTATTGCAGTTAGAGAATCAGAGCACTTGGACTGGGGGATGCGGCTGAGGATAGCAATGGGCATGGCTTACTGCCTTGAGCATATGCACCAGCAAAACCCACCAGTAATTCTGGGCAACATAACCTCTTCATCAATCAACCTCACCGAAGACTACGCCGCCAAAGTCTCAGACTACAGTTTCTGGAATGAGATGGCTGCAGCTGAGATGGAAATAAAGGGCAAACAGCTCATCCATGCACCATCAATCTCCACAGAGACTAATGTTTACAACTTTGGTGTATTGTTATTCGAAATAATGACTGGCCGGCTTCCTTTCTCACTCAACGATGGCTTACTCGAAAACTGGGCATCGGACTATTTAACGGGAGTCCAATACCTTGGAGAAATGGTGGATCAGACTCTAAAATCTTTTGATGAAAATCAGCTGGCGGACATTGGTGAATTGGTAAAACTATGTGTCAATCCCGAACCGAAACATAGACCAAAAATGAGGGAAGTCACAGCTAGATTGAGAGAGATTACTGGACTAACACCAGATGGGTCAATCCCAAAACTTTCTCCACTTTGGTGGGCAGAGCTTGAGATTTTGTCGACTGAAGCAGCCTAGCAAGCTAGCTTAGATGTGGAAGTTCAGACTGTAAGTATTAAGTTGCAAAGAAATTTTCTGATCTTCCATGGTGCCCGTGGGTGATATGTAAACCAAGTACTTTGCGTTTTTAGGTTCAAAATTACATGTATTAATCTTTTCTCGTAATGTAAAACTAGTTGTATATAATATAAATTCTTCCTCATCCTGTTTTTGCTGCTATGAATTGGCTGTGAGAGAATTCACAAGAAGAGTTTATTTTGCCAATTAAATTCAAGATTTGTCAGTGTGATCACTGGCTAGTGTGAATACTTGGCCAATCTTCATGTCAAGAGAGCTGCACTTTTAAAATTTAGGGGATATTTTTATTCCTGTGGTTGAAAGATTAAAACACAAAGCTTCTGTTACACATGAATCAAGACTTGAAATCTTTAGAAAAAAAAAACAGAAAAATAGTTTTTACATCTTTTTTTTTTCATTTTTTTAATTATAATCTGCAAAATTTAAGTAAAAATAATACAGAATTATCTATACGTTTCTCAAATTTCTGTTTTCTTATTCTTTATAAAATTTAAAAATTAACATTCGTCTTCATAAATTAAAATAATAATATATATTAAATTTTGTTATATAATTTTTTATTACAAAATAATAATTTAGTGATTAATATTCATGTGTTATACTTAGAAATCAGAAATTCAAAATTAGAGCTTTCATTAAATTAGATTTTATTTCAATAAATTAAAATATTTTTAAAAAAAATTGTAAAAAATAATTTTTTCAATTAAAATAATTATATAAATTTTTTTATAAAAAAAGAAATGACTTAGTCCTAAGGTGACTGATTTGACCCATTAAATTCAGTTTTCCATCTTAAATTTTCTTTCCATATATTACACCCCTTTTGTTAAAAAAAACAAAAACAAATGCATATGATTTTGTTCTCATCTCTCTCTCTCTCTCTCTCTCTCTCTCTCTCTCTCTCTCTGTAGACTGTTTCAAGGTCTCCCTCAACTGCCATTAAAAAAGTTGGTGGCGACAATCAATTGCTTTCTTTTATTGAAAATAAAAACAAGGAATTGATTATTTTCAATTGAGCAAATCATGCGTTATCCTGTCTTGTCAGTGTATGTGTGTGTGTGTGTGTGTGTGTGTGTGTGTGTATATATACTGAGTATATATATCTTACTATTTTTTAACTTGAAATTGCAAGGTCAATGCTCAGCCATTGCCGCGTTTCAAGTTATTCCTAGCTGGAACTTGAAGAGCTCTCAGATATGAAAATATAATTAATGGAATTAGAAGTTTACGATTGGCTGACTGATTCAATAAGTGTGCATGGAATGTATGAAAATATAATTAATGGAATTAGAAGTTTACGATTGGCTGACTGATTCAATAAGTGTGCATGGAATGTATTTTATCTATTAAAATTTCTCTCTCTCTCTCTCTCTATATATATATATGTATATGTATATCATAAGTCATATACATATATATACACACACACGCAATACACACATACACACGATGAATATTTACTTTCCAGCCTATCCCCATTTCTAGTTTACAGCTTAGCTAGCACTCATCCCATCAACAAGGGACAGGGATAGGCATACACACATGATTTTGGAAAAATTATTAGAAAATTTAAAAGGAATGAAGATTTTATTAAAAAAATAATAAAAATTTTAGTTTATATAAAATTTCAAGTAAAATTAGAATAAAATATTATATAATAAATCAATAATTCTATTAATAATAAAAATTAATAGCTTTATCCAATAATAAAACTAATTTTGCTCGCATTCTGGTTCAACCATCTTGAGGTTTGGATTTGATAGACGAATTTCTGGGCCTTCACATGGAAGCCCAGCAGGCCGAGAACAAGAAAAAAGGACTTACTTTGTCTGGCATCAATATCCAAATAATTTTTTGGGAGGGGCTAATATGCAAATATTAGAAATATGTGTAGGTGGAACTATTTCCTAATAATCTGTAAGTGGAAAATGGCCCTCACGTTGACAATAATAATGCACCAAGAACTTCATGGTAGACAATGAAACCTTAATTAGTTGCCTTCACGTCCATTAAGAGGACTCAAGAAAGCTTAAACTAAAGGCAAGTCCTATTGCCACTCCAAATTTTACTATTGATACTGTCCTTTCTTTGTAAAACAGACTATTTGAAAAGAGTGAGAGGAGTTCTTATATTAATTAAGGGAGTGTGAATAAGAAAAGGAAGCAAACTATATAATTGCTCACTTCATCTTCTATTTATCCATCACAGAGTTCACTTAGCTTTCTTCTCACATTTTCTTTCAAGTTCCAAAGCCAAAAATACACCAAGAAAAATGGCAGGCAAGAATCTCAATATTGTTACCTTATCGGTGTTGCTTCTCTCATTGTTCACAGCAACCAATTCATATGTCCCAGGAAAAGCAGCAGAACAGAAAATTGATGTAGTTGTGGAAGGTATGGTGTATTGCCAGAGCTGTAAATACTATGGAACATGGTCTTTGTCTGAAGCCAAACCAATCCCGTATGCAAACATCAGCGTTATCTGCAAGAACTTTAGAGATCAAATCTACTATAAGGTTTTCAAAACAAACGAAAATGGCTACTTCTATGCACGCCTAGATGGTTTCAAGATGATCCATTATCTTCTGGACCATCCTTTGCAGTCATGCCATGTCAAACTCCTTTCATCTCCTCTTGAGGACTGCAGTCTCCTCACCAACATTTAACAATGGACTTAGTGGCGCCCCACTTCGTTATGAGGAGAAGAAACAGCTCGGAGAACGTATTATGAGCCTGTGATATTAGCTGCAGGTCCTTTGGCT
>NW_019014673.1:931872-954223 GCF_000150535.2 Carica papaya
TGTTGAGTTTCATGAATAAATAAAATTCTGCTCGATTGCAGCATGTTATTTTTTTTTAAACTAGATTCTTTTTTCTTCTCTTCCTAAAGGGACTCACTTTGAGGAAGGAGTACTGCATTCCTAACCCTTTAAACCTAATTATAATGTGAGACTCACTAAGCAACAAATAGAGTGGATTACAGCTTGCATTGAGGACCTCTAACTTGTTAAGTCTTCAGTCCAATAATTTCTACCACTTAGGCACCTTAGGATGGCTACCTAAGTTTCAGATTTTGTACTCATCACTGGCCACATACATGTCTATTGGACATTAGATAATCTATCAGGAAGAGAATCACAGAAAATTTTTACCAAGCAGGATCACCATCATTGCTATCCATCTAGGCCAGATTAGCATAAAAGCTAAAAATAAATTCTGGTTAGCAACAAATATGGAACAAATAACAAATACCTCATGTCCTAGAAGTCCAAGGGCATTCCAAACATCTTATTTATATCATCCAGAGCTTCCTTAGTAAAAATAGTTGGCTCAAACAAATCATGTTCCTTTAAATTGTTTGACGCCTTGGCTGTGGGCTGGACTGGCTGGCATTGTTGATATTCCATGTCATCATCCGGGAGTATTGAGAATCTGCCAAAATCTTCTTCCCGAACAGGTGCCTTTTCTTGCTTCTTAGGTCTTTTAGCCCTTGCGAAATCTATTGGCTTCCCAAACATGTTGTTGATGTCATCCATAGCTTCCTTCAAGTTGATGGTAGGGTCTACCAAGCCATGGTGACAAACATTTTCAACCTCTGGCGCATCTAAGATGGTTGACCCAACAAACCTGTGAACAACTGTATCCTCTCTAAATCTTAATCTCACAGAGGCCTCTGAATCAAGATCATCCGAACTTTCAGATGAATTATCTTTGGGACAGAGAAAAACAAAAGCATTTGGATGCGAAGCAGATGGGACAGAATCTTCTGGAAAATTCTGAACCTCAACCTTAACTGTCTTACATTGCTTTTCATTTGCCTCCACATTCTCATTATTTTCTTCATCATCAATAAATATTTGAAATGGCTCTTGGTTAGGGTGACTTATTTGAGTTCTTCCCCAGTTCTCCTTTTCTTTTTGAGCTAACAGTTCAATTCTACTATCCACATTTTCATCAACGAAAATCTTAAATCCATTTTCTTCAACATGATCTTCTTCAGTTTTGCTTCTTTGTGATCTCCTTCGAACTGGAGCTGCTTCTATGGGTTCTCGAAACATGTTATTAATATCATTCATGGCCTCTTTCATGTTTATTGTAGGATCTAGAAGTCCGTGATGGCAAGCATCTTCTGCTTCAGACTTTCCTATAACTGCATTATCAACAAACTTCACCACAACCGTGTCATCACTGCAAAGAATCTTGGGTTCATTCAATTTCCTTTCAGGTATCACTTGCTTATTCTCTGTACTTGTACGAGAGTTTCCCAGAATTCTGTTATGGTTAGATGTCCCAACTGGCCTCGAATTTTCATCATAAGCAACTGTTTCATGGATGCATCCTTCATTCATGATTCTTCTAGGCCTATCCTCAAGTTTACATATAGTTTCACAGTTCTCCATCTCCACGCGAAGACCCAGAGGCCTCTTGGCAGTTCTTCTTTCATAGCACTGTAAGAAATCTAGCAATTGTTAAATAGCCATCCAATTAATGCAAGAATAACACACAAGCAACACAAAGAACTACCAGGATCTTCTTCTTGTGTCTCTCCATACGATGAAGGAATTGCTCATACGCTTTCTGAAGATTATCAAGAGGCTCTGCAAGGCTGCATAATTAGTTTACAGAAGGTGAGTAACCTCAAGGTTGTATTTAGAGGAATAGCCTCTAACACAAACTCTAGAATAAATAAATGGGTAGCAGTATAAGTGAACTCTAGAATAATTTAATGAAATATTAAATTTAAGACTATATTTAATCCTTTGTTCTCACAACAAATAAGGTGAGTAGCCCTCCATTCAAAAGTTTTTCAACCAACAAAAAGAAAAGGGACTTCATGAATAATCAAATGAAATATCATAAATACAAGAAGGTGTGGAGGCTTGTGCCAACCCATCCCCAAACTGTCTTTTTGATATAGAACCAAGAAACCTAAAAACTTGTGTACAGCATTTGGCTGCTGCATGCAGCATAGCTTCAAGAAGTGTGTTGGCGAAGTAGTTCACACCCTCCTAATTAACTATGTTATATAAAGGCAATAAAATCACAATTTCCCCAGTGAACAAGGGATTAAACTAACTGCCATTACAATTAGACATAAAAGAACACAGTAACTATCTTCTGTTTCTTTCCAGAACAACATGATGCATGAAAGACTTTCAAAAGCATAAATATTTAAACTCACATATAACTTTAGGAAAAGAGGCACCACAAACATAAGACTGATATAACAAATAGTAGCTATAATATTTTGGTTCAAATTCCAATGAAAATTCAAACAAAAGTAGTAGTCTAATTCAAAATTAAGCTCATGTCCAATTCCAATTACATATTTTCTTCCAATTCCTTCATTGAGAGGTGAGACTATAAAATCATGGTTAAAAAATTGAAGATACGAGGAAAGTTCATCTAATTATAGATCAAATATATAAAGTATGATTATCATTTATTGATCATATAGCTAGAATCTACAAACTGAATAAGAATATAAATTAAGTTGAATCAAACGCAATGTTAGAGGTTTAAACATCTACCATTAGTTGTCCAAGATATCTCAACACATCTAAATCAAGAAGAAAGCTTACTTTTGAACCCCAAGATGATACATCTTCTCAGCCTCATCAAATTTCTTCATCTTCTCATAGTAAAGAGCATATGCCTGGTAGAACAAAGATCTCCTTGTTCCAATCCGTTTGGCTTCCATGGTTCTTAACAGTGTCTTGGGATCATCCACGAAATCCATCTACTCAAATCCCAAAAGAATTAACAAAAAATCAAAACGATTCTAATTTCTATATTGCTTACATCTGTTTACCCCGAAACCAGTCAGCACCTTATTATTAGCTGAGAAAATGTAGAACAAGTTAAGCTTATTTTTAATGTCGTGTTGGATTCATAAAAGATCAATGAACTAAACCTAGTAGAAATTTGCAGCTCTTTTGCTATTAACTGCAAAACTTCATATCTTCAACGAACAAAACAATCTATCCAGTAAATCATAATGGTGCTCAATAATCCAACCGAGAACTGAATAAACCATGATTAAATCACCAGCAAAATATAAACAGATAAAAATAAGCAAAAAGATGGGGGTACTGAATTACCAACTGTAACCAAACACGAAGAAACCGTAAATCGTTTCGATATCGCCGATCGGACTCAAAAGATTGCACGCATTTCTGCAGAAACCGAGGTAGCTTCTCATTTAAAATCTGGCCCGGCAGCGTCTCCTTCATCTTCTTAATACCTCTGTTTCAGAATTGAAACCCATAAAATATTTAAACCAAAAGTGAAAGGAGAAGCAAATAGCAAGAAGAGCTGTACATAAAGGTGTGGGCATGTGTTCTTATACCTTAGCCATGGGAGAAGAGGATCTTTGCCAGAGTAGGATTTGATGTCTGAAATCAGCGAAGCGAAGAGTTCATTGTGGTGATTTTTGCTGCTGGTTTCCATCTGGGAGGTGTGATTTTTCAATCGGAAAATCCAAAAGAACAGTGACGATAGTGGAAGGCTGAGAGCCAAGATCTTTGAATTTGAAAAAACTGACGCGGCCCGTTAATGGAATTCCCTCTAACCAGTTAGAGCCGGTGCTTAAAACGGTACCGTACTTGGACTTACGTCCACTCTATTTTCTTAAAAATGATCGAAGCGACGCCGTTTTGCAGGGTAGCCCGCTGTTACATCCCAGTGACTTCCCCTCCATCCGTTTGCAGCCCATGTAGACATAGCCCTCTAAATTTGAATTTTTATTACTATTTCTGAATTAATTACGTTTTACTCTAAAATTTTTTGATTGTATTATTAACTAATCATTTTCAATTATATTTAAATAAAAAAAGGAGGAGTTTAGGGTTTGATAAATATCATGAGTTTTGATTAAAAATAAAATTATAATCGATAAATTTTAATTTGATTACTCTATAATATAAAAAAATAATCTGTCATAGTTACCTTATTGAATTTTTTTTTAAATTAAATAATGATTTAAAAATATTAATAACTATTTGATATGTGAGAACTGAAAAAAAAATGAAGAATAGTTTAAAAAAAATGTTTAATTTTATTAATTTATGCTAAGTTTTGTCATATTTGTAAAACTAAATTTTTTTAGGTTGACCTATGAAATAGATGAAAAAAACAAAGGATAAGATTGAGATAAAAATGCATAGTGTGTATTTGCATAGCACCATATTATAATTATAAGATATAAAATAAAAATATGCAATTACATGTAGAATAATGTGATAGAATATATGAACGGTTGAAATATTTAAATAAATTTTAAATGTATAATTTTTTTTAAATAAATTATAATACATAAGTTAATTTGAAGAAAATAAATTATACAAATTGTGTATTTAAGCCAATAAAAAAAAAAGCATTTAGTTTAAAAGCCTTCAAAGAAAAACACCAGATAAAAAGTACAGAACTCCTGAAATGGGGACGTAAATACGAATAAGTTAGGTGACCACCGCAAATACTCTGGTAGTAAAGACTGCAGACGATCGTCATTGTCCAAGGCAGAAAGTAACTTCCCTAAAACCCCTCTGTGTCTCTTTACTCCACTCCTTCGTCGCCCCTCTCTCTCATGGGGAATCCAGAAATGAAACTGGACCCGAATCTTTCAGCCTTCAAGCCCTACGCTCAAGCTCAGCAACGCCCGAATGCTGCTGACAAGGACGAAGACCTGGATGACATCGAAGAAGACGACCAAAACGACGTCGAAGTGGGAGAACTGGACGAAGAAGAAGATGAAGAGGAATACGAAGAGGAACCGCCCCCACCGAGCCCCCAAACCTCGGTGGCCCGATCCCGTGAGGAGAGGCTCAAGACGGAGGCCCTGGTTCGGCGGATGCAAGCGGGGCCCGTGCCAGTGCGCGTCCATGATGTGATCGTCAAGGGCAACACGAAGACTAAGGATCAGGTGATAGAGGCTGAGCTGGAATCGCTTAAGCAAGTGACCTCCATGCAAGAGCTCCTTAACGTGGCGAGACTTGTCAATTTCAGGCTTCAAGCTCTTGAGATTTTCGATTCCGTCAAGATAACGCTCGATTCTGGCCCGCCCGAGCTTCCCGGCACCGCTAATGTTATTATCGATGTTATTGAGACCAAAAGCCCTTTATCGGGTCAAATCGGAGCATACACGAAACCTGAGGTATGGTTCATTTCGATTTTGCGTGTGTCCATTGCATTTGGTTCGGTGGGATATACGTTTTTATGTTTGGTTGATGTGAAATTTGGAGTAAGTGTGCCGGAAGGCTTTGTTGGGATTATAGTATATGTTGCTAATTTTTATTTTTTTTAATAAATCAATTAGTTTAAGTTTGTTTGCCGAGAAAATTGGGGGAAATGAAAAGGAAAATATGGAATGAAACGAAGAGAAATTGTTTGTTTCACTTGTACTGATTTTGAGATATGTTGAACTTAGAGTCCTAGACTAACAGTAATAGTTCTATATAAGATTCTTATTTTGATAGAGTGGAATAACGTCAGTTTTTTGTTGTAATCGATGGTTAATGGTGTTTAAAACATTTACCTATTTTACTTCTGATTGGGTTATGAACTGATGTGCAGAGCTATGGCCAATAGAAATTTGCATAATCCATTTTATCACTAGTATAGGCTTCATGTCCTTTTCTTCAAGGAGTCATAGTCTTAGTTTTTGTACGAGTTGTAACTTCAAGAACTTCATGTATTTTCCTGTGTAATACCAATCCCACTTATTATTTGAGAATACATTCGGAAGCTAAGCTATCTAAATGATTTTCTCTAAATTCTGATGCTTAAATTGTGTTACTAGGAAGGATTTGCTATGTATAGATGGTTTCTGAAATTATATAATGCTGTTGTAGGCTAGATCTTCAAGTATAGAAGGATCTCTCAAGTACAAAAACATTTTTGGATATGGAGATATTTGGGATGGTTCTTTAGCTTATGGCTGTGACCATTCTGCAGAGGTAAGTTTTGGTGTGTATTTGCCCAGATTCAGAGCATTGGTAACTCCTCTGACCGCACGAGCATACTTGCTGTCCCAAGATTGGCTTAAGTTTTCTTCTTACAAAGAAAGGTCATTAGGTCTTTCTCTTGGCTTATTTTCAAGTAGGAACCATGACTTGGCATACAATCTTGCATGGCGTACCTTGACTGATCCATCTCAAATGTCATCGAAATCAATAAGGAGGCAACTTGGACATAATTTACTTTCATCCTTGAAGTACACATTTAAGATTGATCGGAGAAATTCTCAATTGAGGCCAACTCGGGGATATGCTTTTGCATCAACCACTCAAATTGGTGGCGTTGCACCTGATAGTCGGAGCTTACGATTTTTACGCCAGGTTTAGCACAATTCATTTCCTTGTGGTTTTATTGTACTAATCTAAGTCATTTACTGTGTTAACTCCTCTGTTGCAGCAAAGAGTATTTACATGATATGTTCCCTTCTGTATTTGAAGATAATGTTTTTAGAAGTATATTGTATTTTGAAAAAATTTTACGATCCAAGGAAAAGATATGCTAACATTGCCGGATGTTTCAGGAAGAGTTTCACAGGCTTTTTATTGTACTAATCTAAGACATTGACCCCATCATGTCACGAATTCTTATTTTGTGTTACCAGTCTGAAATACCTGGGGGTTTGGCTTATCTTTGATGGATCCTCTTGGTCCTCTCATGTAAACTATTATTCCCTTCACAAAGCTTTTGAAGCTTTTGCAAGTCTGGCATAACACCATATATTTGCTTGACTTTAATTTTGTGGCTAACCGCCAACAATGTCGCTTTAGTTTACTGATAATTGCTAATAAACATGACACTTATTCACTCTAATCGAATATTTAAATCTTTATGTACGTGAATCACTGTTTTCTTAAAAATCTTTTTGATGTTTATGACAGGAATTTGACCTGCGTTATGCTCTTCCTCTCGGATTTTATCATGCTGCACTCAATTTTGGGGTTTCTTGTGGTGTTATTTTTCCCTGGGGAAGTGGATACTTGGACAGGCCTTCGTCCTTGCCAGAGAGATTCTTCTTGGGTGGCAACATATCTCCTGTTTGCAGTTTGGGAGGGCCAGCAGCATTGTGGGGATTTAAGACTAGAGGACTTGGCCCTATGGAGCCAAGAAGGAAAATTCATGATGAGGATGCTGACCCAGCTGGAAGGGACTGTCTTGGAGGAGACCTGGCATTTACTACCTTTGCTGATGTTTCTTTTGATTTTCCATTGAGGTGGTTTAGAGAAAAGGGAATCCATGGACATGTTTTTGCAAGTGCTGGGAATCTTGCCAAGTTAACAGAGAATGAGTATCGAAATTTCTCTCGACAGAAGTTCTTGGAATCATTTCGAAGCTCTGTGGGAGCTGGGATTGTTGTTCCCACAAATCTATTTCGCATGGAGGTAGTTCTGTTCTGTTTGTTTTTCCTCTCGTTTCTGGATAGTTTCTTTTATTTCTTTTTATAAATGATTATGTTTCCTTTTACTGGGTCATTCTATGGTTAGGAAGGAATATTCATGTTGGCTGACTGGCTGCTTCTTCAAAATAATTAAGTTTTTGATATTATATTTTGATTTGATGCAATTGTTAGGAGCTAGCCTTGACATGTAACTCACCGGAACAGAGAGACAATAACAAATAAATAAATTAAGCTAAAGTGAGAAAGAGGTCGGGAGAGAAAAATAGAAATAGAGGAAGATTGAGAGAGAGAGAGAAAGAGTTATAGAGAGAGAAAAACAAACAGAGAGAGAATAGTAACAGAAAGAGAAAGACCGAGAATTTAGAGAGAGATAGAGACTGCCGAGAGAGGAGGAAGAAGATGGAGAAAGATGAGAGCAGGAGTGTGAGATTGGGAGAAAGAGAGTTGAGAGAGAGAGAGAGAGAGCGAGCGAGCTTGGGATTGGAAGTATGAGATTAATCTTGAACAAGTTACTTGATTTATTCGAGTTTATGATAGAACACTTTAAATACATGAATGATGCATGGACATCCCCTGCAAAATGCCAATCACCGCCATGGAAGTTGGAGAGCTGAGGTTCAGAGGCTTCAGGTGCACTGAATGGAGGAAGGAAGGAGAAGGGTCGGTTCATCAAATTGAGACGGTTTGGTTCAACGGTTCACCGAGAAATGGTGGTTCCACAAACTAGGGTTTTGGGATTTTAAATACCCCCTCCAGAATCATGACATGTCCCTTAATTACTTTCGGGTGGCAGCATTGCATGGCCGACGCTTAAAACTCTTATGGGTTTTGCTTCCCTGCAAACGATTGTATCTTTCATATTTTGCTGCTTGATTTTTGCTTTTCTGCAGTCGGTTTCATCTTTAGTATTCTGCTTCCTTGCTGATTCTACACTTCCCTGCTTATTTTTATTCTGATGCAACAGGTTCTCAACAATACTCTCCCTTTAAACATTAACCTTGTCTCCAATGTTGAAATTCAGCTTCCAAATATATGGTGCCAAAGAATTATTATTATTATTATTTATTCGTTTTTAATTTTTTTTTTCATTTTTAATTTTTATTTTTACCGTGCTACTTGAAGAACCCCCTGCTATGTCTTGCAAAGATAAGGTCAAGGATTTTCTGCATTATCTTGTTGCTCTTCCTCCAAAGATTGATTCTCTTCACCTTGTCCTTCTTCTTCTTCACAGTTCTCCATGGTCATAAATATTTTTTCTTTACACTGATGTCCTGGGAAGCATTTTTACCTGCATCTAGCAAATATTGCTTCTCCTCATTTCTGGATGATTTGGATCCCTCAAGGGTGGTGCTTCCTGAAAATTTTGAATGCTGGGAAGATTTTCTTTAAAAAAGTTGTAAAGGTATTTGAGTGCTTTGGTTTATTATGATGGTTGATGACATCTACTGATTGTTCTTGTCATAGAGTCAATTCAAATGTTTGAATCAAGGTGCGCAGTTTGTACATTCTCATTGTCGATCTAAGTTTCTCCTTTAGACCACTTATAAAGCTGGAAATAAAATATCTTTAAGAATGTCTGGAGTTTTCAGTCAATAACAACGACCTCGTTTCTTCAAAACTTTCTTGATATTTGAGAATGGTATTCTCTTGTATCAATTTGTTAAATTCCTTCACAATGTCTACTCCAACTAGTCCTCCAAACCTTCTACACAATTCCTTCTCAAATATTTTCTCATTCAAACATCTGAGGGTCATTTGCTAGCCCATGAAACCAAATTTCCACTCTGTCCCCTAGATACATCGAAGCTGTTTTTACTTTATTTTCTTCTAGAATGTTGAAAACATGAAAACATTTGTTTACTTCTTCTAATTCAAGTTTTAGGGTTTTTTTCTTCAAAGTCAAGTATTTTAATTTTCAGGGTAGGGTTTCTTGCTTGGTTACTCCTCTATTTCGACCCATTGCTAACCCCGTCTAAGGCTTGGTAAAATTCCTCTATCAACATTCAAAACAGAAGCAAAGGGGCTTACCTTTGCGGCTGTTTCACCTAGCTGTGCATTGTCTTGCAAGAGATTGGTGAGCCTCTCTAATTGTTGGTTGAGCATAGCCAATCTTGGTCTATAATGGCTTGGGCTTGCTGCTGAGATCCATACATTTTTGGACCTAACATTCGAAAGCTTTTGGTCCACCTCACGCATATTTTCTCCCAAAGCTTGCATCTTTTGAGGTTCAGCCATTATGGTTTTTCCCTTGTTCTTAGCCATAACAATAAAGTTTTCAAGAGTCTTTTTGGATTCCATTGGCTCTGATACCAAGTTGTTAGGAGCTGACCTTGACATGTCGGAACCACGAGACAGTAAAAAAAGAAATAAATTAAGCAAAAGTGAGACAAAGATCAGGAGAGAAAAATGGAAGTAGGGGAAGATCGGGAGAGAGAAAGAGTTATAAAGAGAAAAAAAGTAGAGAGAGAATAGTAACAAAAAGAGAAAGATCGAGATTGAGATTGCTGAGGGAGGAGGAAGAAGACTGGGGAAGATGAGAGCAGAAGGAGAATGAGATTTGGAGAAACATAGAGTTTAGAGAGAGAAGCGAGAGAGAGAGAGAGAGAGAGAGAGAGAGAGAGAGAGAGAGAGAGAGAGAGAGAGAGAGAGAGAGAGAGAGAAAGAGAGAGAGAGAGGTTGGGATTGAAAGTATGAGATTAATCTTGAATAATTACTTGATTTATTCGAGTTTACAATAGAACACTTTAAATACATGGAGTGATGCATGAACATCCCCTTCAAAACACCAATCACCACCACGGAATCAGAGAGTAAAGGTTTAGAGGCGTCGGGTGCACCAAATGGAGAAAGGAAGGGGAAGGGTTGGTTCCCCGAATGGAGACGGTTCAGTTCAATGGTTCACTGAGAAAAGGCAGTCCAGCAAACTTGGGTTTTGGAGTTTTAAATACTTCTTCCATGATCGTGACACACGTCCCTCCAGATCTCCGTGGGTGCTGCCATGTGTCCCTTAATTTACTTTCGGGCGGGAGAATTGTGCGGCCGATGCTTAAAACCTTATGGGTTTTCTTCCAAATGCTGTTAGCATTAGATCTCGAACTGATAACTGGATATTTAAGTGTTTACAAACTGTTAGTATTAGTTATTCAAAAACCTCAATTCTATCTTTCTATATCTTAACTGATAACTGGATCCCAAACTACGAACTGTACAAAAAATGACTATCTCTATCTTTAAAAAGAACTAAAAAATAGCAAGTGAAATAGCTATGATACCTACTCATTTGTAACTTTTTGAAGTTGGTGTCAGTAAACATGGGCAAACGGTTATATGACGGAGAAATAATCATAGAGTGGATATGATGAGAGATAATATAACAAATTCACAAGAAAATGAATGATAGTTTTAAGTTATTTTATTTAACTAAAGACTATCTTTTCTTTTAGTACTAAAAAAGAATGAATACTTGAAGACTGAATAGGATTCAAACCGAAGAATCATTAGTGGTCCTTGCATGGGCACGAAGATGCAGGAAATCTTAGGAACAACAACCTCCTTCACCTTATTCCCCTTGTTCTAATATTTGTTTGGTTATTCATTTCCATTCTATATTGTTTTACTGATGTGGTTAAATTTTGATTTCAGGTTAATTACTGCTACATACTTAAAAAATTCGATCATGATCATGGGAAGTCCGGCTTTTTCCTGACCTTCTCTGCTTCATAGATGTTGGAACTCTTTTTAATGTCTACCACTGGAGATGACACATAGAACACTGTCACTTCAGGTAGTAGGGTCTTTCCATAATTCTGATTATTCTGCTTTTTCACTGGATCTCAGTTTAGACAAATTGATTTTTCAATTTGTGTTTTGTACCCAGACTGTAAAGGTCAGAGAGCAGGCATTTTATGATGCACAAACGGGGGAGAATGATTTTTTGTGTCTTAGGCGTTAGCATAAACATAGTAACCCCATCTGTTGAGTGTTTGGCAAAACCATTGAATGGTCAAGTTCCTATACTTCCCCAGAGGATGTTATTGTCACTATTGGTTTTGTGGGAAAATAAGAGGAATACGTCATTATTTCTTTTTAAGTCCAGGAGAGGATCTTGAGGTGATCATAATGCAATCGACTTTTTTTTTCCCCATAAAATTGCAATGTTATTATTCCCTGAGAGTTTTTAAAGCTATTGCTATGATATAAATTATGAATTCAGAATGAAGAAAAGAAAAGCCCAAGAAATCTGATAGAAATGCAAGCTTGATTAGACTGATCAGTTAAGCAGCCATCTGTTGTTTCACTCGTTTAAATGGTTTTGGGACTGGTTAAATGGCTTACATTAAGGTTTTACCGTTAGTTGGTTTAGGAACCTGGGTTATTGACAAAAGCTTTTTTAGGGCCGTTAAACAACCCATGCATCTATAATTATAAGTTCACTTGTTCATGAGTTTCTACCTATAATAAATAGATATGGTATTCTTATGGTTAATTTCTGTTGAAAAACGAAGGATTTGTATGTGGGAGTTTGACGTACTGCTGGCAGTTGTGCATTGTAGATGTGATGGACATTTGTGCATTTAGATGCAATTGACATGGATTTTAAATATATTTTTTTTCCATGAGCATGAGAATCTAATTTTGGCCAACATCATTTTGTGATTTTTTATTTAGCCTGTCAGTTACTGAGCATGCGATTGACATAGATTTGCTAACATCTAATTTTTGCTCTAAGAAATGCTTTATGAGATCTAAGAAAAGCTACATAATAACATTCAAAGAGTATTAATCTTCAAAATTTTCATTTATAATTTTCTCTATCTGATAGAAGATTGGGGTTGGGGGGGGGTTAGGTTTCTTACAGCATTACTTGCAGTAAGTCTGATAAGGAAAACAAATCTTGGTTTACAGAAGTTGCTTTTGGTAGTTTATATTGGAGGACTAGATAAATGGTACAACATAATTTTCCCAGATTTAGTTAAAGGAAATCTTGGTAGTGTTATGTTACAGGACTAAGATAAATTATGCAATCTAATTCCCCTAGATTTAGACGAAGGTATATAGCTGCAGGACTAGATAAAGGGTATACTTTTAGGACAGCACAAAAAAAAAATAATATATTGTCTTTTACTGGTGCATGGAGACATGACAATGAATGTCTCTTTTATCTGCTATATTCTTATCGAACACCCATCAACTTCAGTAAGGACAAGAAATGGCTTTGCTTCCAGGACTGTATTGGGGTTGCACGACAAAGCCATTGATATGGATGTTGTCATGCTGACTTGTATGGTACAAAAGTGGTACAGAATTGTAGACAAATGCTGCGAAATGCTCATAGTCTGAGTCTCTTCGTGCATCCAACTGTTAAATGAAAAAGAATATTGCATAGAATTCGAAAATCATATGAAGTTTTTTTTCTAAAGGTATGATAGTTGTGAAAACTAAATACTGTGCAGTTAGGGGTTTAATGTAGTTCAAATTAGGGTCTGCCTAGGATTTTTTTTAGCTGTTACACTGCTTAAAAAGTCGTAGCATCACAATAAAAGGTTTGATTGCATGTACAACCTTACAATTGAAAAATTCAAGTATTTTATTGAATTACCAAAGTCTATCACAAGAAATAAGAATAAAATTATGAAGATATTTATAATACTTTATAAATAATCTTTTGCAAATAGAATTAGATCAAAGAATACTAATATTAATTGGAACAGATATGGAAACTAAATACTAACAAGAATAAAATCTTAAAGTTACTAAAAACTATAATAATATACTTCTAAGTAGTAAGTTGGTTTTGTATTTAACAAAACTATTGTTTTTCATCTATCTAGGTAAATTCATTCTGCAAAAATGTTGATTTTGGGTACCTGATTAGATACCAAAGAAATGTTTAAAAGAATCTGAAGCATGAAAACATTAAAAAGAAAAAATTGCAAGCATGCTACTTTTATCCAAAAAAAAAAAAAAAGGGCCCATTTGGTGAAACTCAGCCTCTTAATACTTAGAACAAAACGGTAGGGGACTATTTGATGAATCCACTGGCCTATTTAAAAACCCAAAACTAATATGTGATTATCTGGGCAGCAGTATACCATGAACTTAGAGCATAGCAAGTTAAGCATATACCACCATTGAAGTCGAGGACTATGAATCTGGTAGTACGAAAGTTTTCTACCCCTTGTGATAAAACCCATAAACTGATTATTCCAGCAGCTGTGGCTCTGACAAAGCATATGGTTCATGAGAGTGGAGGTCATGTTGGAGTTGGATTCCTTGAAGGGGGAGGGGGGGGTTGGTAGTAGCATGTATGATGATGTAAGTACTTCATGGTATGCATGCCATGACATGTCATGTCATGTCATGTCATGTCATCCTCTTATAGTCCCATGTACGTTAGAAAAACAATTCATGATGATGTGGGGGATTCTTTAGAAACAAATTGTCAGATAATAATATGAAAGAAAAGACAAACATCCCTCTTTCTCTGTTTGTGGTTTTAAGAGAGAAGAGAATGGAAGTGGTAGATCCGCGTTAATAGGGGGCGTTCGATTCTCTTTTAAATATAATTTGAAATAAATATTTTAAAATAGATAATCTATAATCCATTTACCTTGTTTTATTCTATTCTTGGATAATCCTTACATTAATTTTAATATAAAATAACATAACTTTCAGATGAAGCATCCAAAAATTTACACCAATTTTCTACTTGTATTTAATTTTGCTATGCATTTTTGCATGTTTAAATTATTTTTATGTGATATTTCTACTAAAGGTGTTAAGTTTGTATTATCAGTTTAATATTAAATTAAAAATATTTAAAAATTATAGGTATTAAAATTATAAAATATATATATACATAAATTAATTTAAATATTTAAAAATAGAACGTAGATTAATTTAATATTTTAAAATTTATGTCTGTATGTGTATTTTTTTTTTTAAAAAATGTAATAAGCAAAAGATAGAGAGTGTTGGTTGGTTGACTTTACAGGTTGGTTGAGGCCGAATCTGTCAGGCCTTTTATATTATTTATCTTCACAGCCCAACCAGACTGCCATTGCTCATCCAATTGCCTCTCCATTTCCGTTGCTTAACTAGTTTTATTAATTCACACGTGAAACAATATTTTATCAAGATAATTTGTAATTATTATTATTTTTATTATTATTGCTTATTAGCAATAATCTAATTTGCTTTAACTGGTTATTACTGCCCCACATTTATATTAAATTGCATAATTAACCTCACTAATAAATTATTAAAAACACTGCTATCTTTCTAAACCATTTATTGGATCAACTATGTACCATGAGTGTGTCTTTTAATTTATATTTTTTTAATGTTTATACATATACCTTCACTAATATAAACATGTACAATTTCTATGCTTATCGAAATATAAAATAATATTTTTGAAGTTTTTTAATACTATGATTATTTTCTTTATTATAATTATTAACTGGTAAGATTTTGTGAATGAAAAATATATGAATAAATTTAGAACATAAAAAATTAAAAGACGACAAACAAGAGCTTTAAGGTGCTGTATTTAGTGATTTTTAGAAAATTATTTTGTTTATGCTTAATTATTCCACAGAAATGCAATTTTTTTTTTGGGGTGTATTTTTATAGATAAAGATATGCATAAGCATATAAATTTATTAAACGAATATTAAATATTTTCACATACCAAAATGAAATTTTAGTATGTGTATGCTAAAATTGACTTAAGTATACTATGACCATCCAAAAAAAGAGATTAGTAAAACGAATATTCATAATTATTATAAATATTTCATATCATCTCTTATATTAATAAAAAAATAAGTCAAGTTCTTTAAGATTTATAGTGAACATTTGTTGTTATTATCTCTAACAATGATGTAATTAAAATTATCTTTAGTTAAATTAAAATTTGATTTCATTAAAATATGCACAAGTTGATTTAAATATCTCCTAACTTGTGAAATATTATCTTTATATTCATAATATAAAAAAGGCAGTATATAGATAGTGACATAGTCAAATATTAATTGAACATTGTTTTTATTCTTTCGATGATGTTGTACACATTTTTGAACTAATGTCCTGTATATTCTTGACTAGTGTTTGTCAATGCAAATTATTGCATTTCTGTATAACTGTAGCGGCCTAAGCGCAACAAATTGCGTGACCAACTTCAGTCTTCAATACCCACTAGACTGACTTCTCAATTGACAATTTATAGCAACAGCATATAATATATATATATATATATATATATTATCAAACGACGAATACTTTTTATGGGTGGTGTGTGATTTTCTCTCGAGATGCCTGTGAGTTTTGCACGCCTTTTTACTTGGGTTTAAATTTAAATCAAAGTGTAGCCTATCGCTTTCTTATTATGATTCTAGCTGCCCCAACATAATAAATTACGGTCCTCTCCATTGTGGGTTGTACAAAGCTTAAAAACCATGAGATCAACCTTAACTATTGTATGTAATGGGTACAATTTCAAATTATTATTGAAAATATAATGTTACTATCATCTTATATATAATTGTTACACAACATAAAATAATTTTTATTTGATATTTGATTTAGAAAATGATACTTTTAAATTATATGTATTCAAAAACACCAATGTGGATATATAACACCATTTGATTGGTTTTCTCATATATATATATATATTTTTTTTTCTATCTGGGTTTGTAGAATTATTATTAATATCAGTTAATTTTGTGGTCTCATGTCAATCTTTTGTCATGGTACACGAAAAGAATTAATGAATATGGAGGACACACGAGGATGGAATATTACAGTTTCTTGCATGAATAATGTGACGAACTTATTAAAGTATTATACCGAAAGTTAAACTTTAATGTGAATATGAAATAAAGTAACAAGTATTAAAATTATATATTATATTATATATATTCTTTGTATATTTATTGTTTTCAAAAGATACATACATATATATATATATATATGTATATGTTCATTAATGGAAATGATATAGTTTCTGGTTAATCGATTACTTTGATATATATATATATATATATATAAAGATAATAAAAGTTTTATTGTTTAAAAATAAATTTCTTAACTTTGGGATTAATCAATATTAATATTAAATTTAAAATTCGATGAGCTAATGCTGGGTATTATGTGTTGATTGATCACAAGATTCTTGCTTGGGTCTCACAGTTGACCTGCCCGTGCATTGCTTTTATACTAACGCCTAGCTGTTGACAATTTTAGTCTCTCACAAGTCTTCGAATACTTTTTTTTTTTTTTTATATGTATATATAAAATTAACATCCTTACATGTAACCATGCATATATATGTATATACAAATTAACATCCTTACATGTATATATATGTGTGTGTGTATATAGACAAGAGACAAAGAATCCGTGATTCTCGACGGGATGACTGTACCAGTATTTCTGTCAATGTTTTTTTTTTTTTGGTTTAATACATGTATATATATATATATATATATATATATATGTATATACAGAAAAACACATGTATGTATATATAATGAGTGACTGACAGTTCAGCAGTGAATTTCAATTTCAACACAAATGCACATGCACATTTTTTTCTCCCAATCAATTACCTAAAACGTACTTGAAGAAAATATGTTCTTATGTGTTTCTTGAATTGGTTTACAGCTCTGGGATCATGAGCTCACAACCCTCGCCTTTTCTTTTTCTCTACCTGTTTTTCTTTATACACATACTTTGTTCATTCAATTTTTCAAAAATTAGAATTTAAGGTATGCTAATTTGATGGTTTATGATAAACGTTATAATATGCAATATTGTATATATATTTATGTATAATATGTATAAACGCACATGGATGTAGATAATGACAAATATACACAACTTTAGATTATTAAAAAAATGTTAGGGAGCTGATGATCAGGTTTTATTTCCCAATTAGACTAGGGTTTTGATTTGGACCAATTTATTATTACTCTCCAACCCTTAATATTCCCGGTTGCTACTATATATATATATAAATATTGAAAAGAATTATATATGGGAGTGTATATATATATGAGAAATAAATCTCAGCCTTTTGTATTAACTTACCAGCAAGATATAGGCAAGAAATTGTGAGAAATGTGAAAGCATAGTATTCAAAGTCATGCTTATAGACCCAGTACAAGACCCTTAATTCTTAACAGCTGTTTCTTCCTCATTCTCCTTCTAGACTTCCAAACCCCAAAAAGTACAGACAGCTAAGAAACAT
Source organism: Carica papaya (assembly GCF_000150535.2). Next base: position 949,738 of record NW_019014673.1, read on the forward strand.
GAAATCAACTCATCATCATCATCATCATCATACTACTACCGGTTCTTCTTCTCAAATTTCCAAGACATCTAATCATAATAATTTCCCTTTTGACAATCTTTCTCCAAAGAAAGACTCTGAAGACGATGATGATCAGGATCAAGAACTTGATCGTGGGGAAGCGGACAGGATAATTCACGGGCCGAGTTCAAGCAACAGCAGCTCATCAGTTGATGAAGAGAAGGAAATTAATGGTGGATTGAAGAAGACGAAGAATCCCGGAGAGGGAGGATCAGGATCATCGTCATCTGTAAGGCAGTATGTTCGTTCTAACATGCCGAGACTCAGGTGGACTCCTGAGCTCCATCTTTGCTTTGTTCATGCTGTTGAAAGACTGGGAGGGCAAGAAAGTGAGTGTTTGATTTGTTTTTGATAATTATAATTAATATATATACATATAAAATAATGAATTATATATATAGGAGCAACACCCAAGTTGGTTCTTCAATTGATGAACATCAAAGGCCTTAGCATAGCTCATGTCAAGAGCCATCTACAGGTACATATTGAAAAAACCCATCTCTTAATTTTGTTTTCTGATTATTGAATTAACACCCATCATACAAATTAGATATCGATAATTGGCATGCTTAATTTGATCTATTGATTTCCTTTTCATTTTATGTAATATTGCATGTTAGATGTACAGAAGCAAGAAGATAAGCGAGTACCCAAATCAAGGTAAGCCCAAGAAGATATATAATTATATATACACATTCAACTTAGGTTATATATGTATGTATATATATATATATATATTAACTCTCTACTCTAATTGTTTACTATATTGTTGTTTACTATACTAGCAACAACAGATCAAGGGTTTTTGTTTGAAGGTGGAGATTCTCACGTTTACAACCTTAGCCAACTCTCCATGCTGCAAAATTTTAATCCAAGACCCAGTTCTTCTTCTACTTTAAGGTAATGAAAAAAAAAATTCCTTGATTAAATTCATTCTTTTCTCATATATATGTATACATCATAAACTTATATAGCATTTACTCCTTATAATTTCTTTAATTTTTTTTTAAATTTCTAGATATAGTGATCCTTCATGGAGAAATATTCACGGAGTACAAAACCAGATTGACAGCCCTAATTATAGTTACAAGGTTGGAACTTCATTAATGGATAGAGCCAGATTAGGGTTTGGCAATGGTGCTAATTTAGTACTACCTGCACAGAAAATATATGGAAACAACAAGACCAATTACAATTCCCATCTGGGTAATTCTTGGTTCAATTCAGAAGCTGATAGAAAATTCAGAAGAAGCAGAAGTGAAATTTCTCTGGAGACATTCCGGTCTTTTGGCCGGGAGGATAAGACAGAACCGGAGTCTTTATTCGAGTCGAGGAATGCATCGGCTAGGTCATGTTTTCGAGTACAAAGGTTTCCGTCATTTAATAGAATCTCCGAAGATCAAAACCTACCGACGAGCCTAACGAAACATTCCGAAAATCAGCTTATCATAAATGATCAGAGACAAGCAGGTCATAATTATGATCATCAAGCTGCAATAGTGACAAATTACTTGGAGAATTACAACAGTAGGTCGTCATATATGATTAATAATACTAACAGCTGGCCATCATCATTGAAGCAATTAAGGATTCAAGAAAGACAAAATCTTTTCTCGAAAAGGAAGGCCAGCTCGGATTCAGGTTCAGACGCATTGGACTTGAATTTATCTCTCAAAGTAACAGAAAACATTAATGATGATCAAAATAATAATCACGGTGATAGTGACGAGAGTAACAATGATGATCGAGTAATTGATAGTACATTGTCACTTTCTTTGTCTTCTTCTTCGTCTTCGAAGAAACGACTGCACAACAGGTCACTTAAGGAAGGAGATGATGATGATGGGAATGATGAGGATAATGGGAAGATGAAGATACATACAAGGGTAGCAAGTAGAAGTAGTACCGATCTGGATCTGACTTTGTGAATGCAGACAAATTGTTGTAAGTGAGATTTCTTGATCATAGATGTACTAAATTAATTAATTAATGACAACTAATTAATTAATTAATGATAAGTAAGTTAAGAAGTTTATTAATGATTCATGTTACTCATCCATCCAGTACAAATACATGCAAGGGCAATGAACTTTATTTTGTTTTGGATGCATGTCCTATAAAGTAATAAGCTGTAATTTGGTGAATATCAAGAACAGATCATGACTATAGTTTAGATTATTTGTTGTTTTCTTAGTTAATTAATCAGCTGTTAGATACTTATCTGTATATACACATACATATACATGCTTTAAGAATATATATATATATAGAAGCTTTATTATTATGATTTTTTTCTTTACAAAATGATTACAATTTTAAGACAATGTAAGTAAAAAAGATTTCTCCCTTCAAGACTTAATTATTTATTATTGTAATAATTGATATAATTTTATTTATAAAAAAAATCATAGATTCGACTAGATTATAAGTACGTATATTTTTTTTATTTAAAAATTATTATATTATATTACGATTAATATATGTATATTATCTAATTAATAAATATATAAATAAGTAAAAATTATTTATGCAGACATATATAGGTTTAAATACATTATTAATATAAAAATAGGATTTTTTTTGTCACTAAACTCTCATTAGCTATACTAGTACTGCTTCTATTATTATTAGTATTATTAAGTAATCTCTCCTAAAAATGCCTATGGTTGGTGGAAATAACAAGAAATATTTTCAGTATATATATCTGCAAGAATATCTCTTCTTCTTGGTTATAGCAGAACTTTGGTTGTTCTCCATATTTGTCATATTTGAATATCCTCAAATAAATTCTTGCTAATAGTATCTTGAGATTTTGTACCTATATAAACACATTATATACACACACACACATATATATATATATATATTTCTTCGTGTCTACAATATCATAAATAATATTATTAAGATGAGATCAGTGTTGGGCATGCACCATGCATAGCCCAAAGTAGAAGCTTTGCTAAGCAATGCTTTGTTTTTTTTAATAAAATCCTACCATGTATTATGTTCTAAAAGTATTTTTACAGTAAAAAGAATAATTTTGATAAAATTCAAAGCCTACAGATTTTTTTGATAGATTTATACATAAAAGCTATAATTTGTAAATTTTGAAAAATAATTTGAATTTTCAATAAAAATTTACGTTTAAAATCTGAAAAAAAAAATCTATTTTTTTAAAGTGACAATATTTTTTTACATTCATTTATATTAAATATTAAATAATTATGTAGTAAAAATATTTTTTTAAAATAACTATTTTAAAATTCATATTATGATATAATCATATTAAATACTCACTATATGTTATGTAATACCCGGGCCGCACAACAAGTTGTTCTGGTTCCTCGGGCACTCCCTCGCCTAATGCCAGACACTCCCACATTGCGGCAAATATTGTTGAGGCGATAGTATAGTCGGTCCCTATGATCCTTACTACAGTGCTGGCAAGTCCTACCACGTCCTGTTATTGAAATTTGAGGAGTCTGAGTCATCGGCATAAGTCTCTTGTTCTGCTGAATAGGTGCAGTAGGTGCTAGTCTGCGGTGTGAAACTGAGGGTCTGAGGTTCCCCACTGCTGAAGAAAAAATACGAAAGTTCCTCTCCACTAACTGTGCATTGGCTAAAACGACCGAGTAAGTACTGAACTCAAATACATACAGTTGCTACCTAATCTCAGGACGGAGGCCCCACTCGAACTTTCTTGCATTTCTACCTTCATCCATCATGCTCTCAGGGGAATACCGACCCAATTCTAGGAACTTTCAGGCATATTCTGATGCAGTCATATCACTCTGAACCAGGTGTGCAAACTCCATTTCTTTTAGATGTCGGAGATGCTCTGGGAAATACTCTGCATTGAAGGCCCTTAAGAATTGTTCCCAAGTGACTGTAATGGATAGGGTGACTTGCTTGAGTTGCCACCAGTGGCCTGCTTCTCCTACCAGCATGTAGGTGACAAGTATAACTCTCTGTTCGGAAATCATCCAAAGAGTTGTGAAGGCCTTCTCTGTCTCAATAAACCAGTACTCGGCCTCTTCAAATGAGGATACCCCTGCAAAAGTAGATGTATTTAGTCTTTTATACCTCTCAATGTAGTCTGCGTCCATTATTGGAGGAACTGGATCCCGTGAAAGAGGGATTGGATTGTACTGGGGATGGACTGAATGACCCTGTGATGGTACTGGATAATACGGTAAAGGCACTGGATTGTACTATGGTGATGTTAAGTGATGCGGTTGGAACACCGGACTATATTGTGATGGTACCGGGTGATGCGGTTGGGGCACCGAGTCATACTATGGTGGTGTCAAATGGTACTGTGGAGGAGCAGGGTCATACCGGGGTGGCTTAGGATCCTACCGCTGCAAGAGTGTCTCAATCTGTGGTAGTGGGGGAGGGTCAGGAAGCTCCCTCCTTTCCTACCGGGTCT
>NW_019014673.1:958987-988872 GCF_000150535.2 Carica papaya
GACAGAGGCTTTTAGTTCAAAAGTTAGTCATGCATCCCGAAAGTACTAAAATGTATCAAAGATTGCGACCCCGATTTTGATAGAACGAGATGAAAAGAGATGTGACGAACTTTGTTTCCAAGTGTTTGGTATGTCAGCAAGTCAAGACAGAGCATCAACACCCAGTGGGCTACTTTAGCCATTACCAATTCGAAGTAGAAGTGGAAACATATCATAATGGATTTCGTGACAATATTGCCAAGGACACGCTCAAGATATGATGTCATTTGGGTAATTGTTGACCAGCTCATCAAGTCTTCCTACTTTTTGGCCATTAAGATGACCGACCCCTTGGATAAGATAGCAAGAATGTATATCCGAGAGATAATCAGATTACATAGAGTGCCAGTGATAGTACTGTCCGATAGACACCTCAGATTCACTTCTCGATTCTGTTCTAGTTTTCAGCAAGCCATGAAAATAAAACTATCCCTTAGTATTGCATTTCACTCTCAAACCAATGGACAATTAGAAAGGACGATCCGAACATTGGAGGATATGCTCCGAGCTTGTATTTTTTACTTCGGGGACCATTGGGATGATCATTTACCCCTAATAGAGTTCGTCTACAATAACAGCTACTAAGCAAGTATTGGCATGATTTCGTACAAGGCGTTGTATAATCGTCCATGCAGATCGTTGATATGTTAGAAAGAAATAGATGATAGAAAATTATTCAATCCAGATCTTATAGAGGAGACTACAGCCAAAATATTTAATATTAGGAGGAACATTCAGACTGCTTAGAGCAGTCAAAAAAGTTATGCAGATACCCGTAGGAGGGATTTAGAATTTGAGAAAGGTAATCGGGTGTTCCTTAAGGTCACTCTTTTAAGGGAATCAGTAGGTTTGGCAAGAGGAAAAAATTAAATTCCCAGTCTATTGGGTTATTTGAAATCTTAGACAGAATTGGTACCGCTGCCTACAGACTGGCACTACCTCCAGAACTATGCAGGGTCCATAATGTGTTTAATGTTTCCATGTTACATAAGTACAATTTGCACCCCTCTCACTTCTTGGCCCATAAACCCCTTTTACTTCAGGAGGATCTGTCATACGAGGAGATACCGGGGGGTATTATGGACCGAAAGAGTAGATTACTTAACAACTGAAAAATTTCCTTCGTTAAGGTTTTATGGCAGAATCACACACAGGAAGAGACCACATGGGAGCTAAAAGCAGACTTCAGAGCTCAGTATCCCCAACTGTTTGATTGAGTGTGAGAGAGATAAATTTAAGATACCAAATTTCTTTTAAATGACCAAACTTCTTTTAAGGGGGTGAGAGTTGTAATACCCGGAATTAATTTTAAAATTTTAAAATTAATATATAAAATATAATTTTTTAATTTATGAATTTTTATTTAATTAAAAAATAAGAAAAATAGGTAGATGACGAAATTAAAAATAATTTTGGAAAAAATGAGTGAAAATTTGGGTTATAATGGTGTTTTTGAAAGAAAAATCAGAAACTGGGGGTAAAAACATAATTTTAAAAAAATATGTCATATAGGACTGCCCAGTCAGCAGGCCCAACGAACCGAAGCGTGCCGCTTGGCAAGGCACGCTAACACAATGTCACACTGAAGGCCAAGTTGGCGATCTGCGTGCCCGCGATCGGACGGTCCATATTTATTCCCACGTGTGTGGACAGTCCGAATCTGTTTCCTCCTCAAGCACGATCGAACGGTCGCGATTAAATGCGATGAACAATACAAATTTATTTCCTCCTTAAACGCGATCATACGGTACAAATCAAATCGTGATGAACGATCTAGATTTATTTTTTCATTAAACGCGATCGGGTGGTTAAGATCAAACGCGATGGACAGTCCAAATTAAAGGAAGACAAATATAAGTACCTCACTTTACACCAAACTCTAACCTTACCGCTAGCCCTCCCTTCCGCCGGAAAAGAAAAATCAGTCGCCGGGAAGGTAGCCGATCGCCAAAAAATATAAAAATTCTCTCAGTTGCTCAAAATTTAATTTTAAACACCTCCATGGCCAAATTGGAGCTAACGAATTGGTCAATGGGTCGGAAACTGCAGGTAAAGTCTGGCGGTACCGCCGCAGGAAAAACCAAAAATTGCTTATGATGAACCCCTTCCTGATTCCCATTTCATGCAATTTTTTCACCATTGTATTCACCGTTCTATTTTTTACAGGTTGATCGAAGAAAAATACTAAACCGTGAAGGTGAGCCAGTGGAGCCGCCACACCGAAAAATTTTGCCGCCAGTGAGTTTTTGTTTTTCAACTTTTTTGGGCCAATCGAGGCCCTTTAACGTGTTTTCTTGCAGGGATGAGTATAAACCCAGTCGAAATCTGTCAAAAACGGCCAAAAATGGCTAGCCGAGGCAAACCACCGCCGCAGACAGCGGTACCGTCGTTGGAGCACGACGATACCACCGTGCTAGAATTCTGAATTTGGCCAGAAGGGGTTTCTAACACCAATTTTGGGTTTTTTAGGGTATTTTTAGGTACTTGAAGCATGTTTTAATCTCCGAAGAAAAATTTAAAGAATCCGGAGACTGCTAGTAGGCACAACTTAAAGTTTAGCATTTTAGACACCGATTCGAGTAAGAATCTCTCACTTTATTCTCTGTTATGAAATTGAAGTCTAATTATCAATAATATGATATTTTGTGAAACTTAGAAAACTTTAATAATTAATTACAAGTTACTAATGGAGCCGGAACTGGTTATTTATTACTGTTTGTCACGTTTTAACTGATTGATTGATTTTACAGTTTTGAATACATGATAATACATTGGAATTGGTATGATGATTCGATGTGTTTCCTTGATGCATGTATTACTTGTTTTGCGTGATTTACAGTTAAATTATAAAACTGAAAAATTAAATGTAAACGAAAAATTGTTTGATTAACTGAATGAATGAACGGTAGTCTTATTGGATATCTTGGGAGATGGTGGACGGATAAAGTACATAGGGAATTCTACCTTAAACGTTGCCTCATACTAGACGGGGTATCGAGCATTGGTATTTTTTTGCTCATACCTGACGAGGTATGGGGACGGCCCATTTCACCATCATACCGGACGGGGTATAAGGATGACTCGTTTCACCCTCATACCGGACGGGGTATGGGGACGGTCGGGTAGTTGACAATATCGAATAATGGTTCACGCATAGTAAGGATATCCCTATGTACCTCCATGAATACCAGTAAGCAGATAAAAGAGATAATTGTTGTTTTGACAAATTGAATATGAGATTAGGATATTGGTTATATTATTACCTTTATGAGTCAGTTTTGAAAATCTCGCTACGGTAAGTATGCGGTAAATGATTTTAGTTATGATAAATGAATTTATTTAAATTAAAAGCTCTATTAGTTATTTTTATGATTTTAACCAATTTTCATTTCTGTGTCAGTGAGTAGTGTGATATTTTTACTGCATTAGTGTAACTTATTCTTTCATTAACCATTTCATATCAAGAGAACTAAGATTCAGATCCCGATCCACAAGAGGGTTACGAATAGGATACCCAGTTGTTTACTTTCTATTTATTTCTTTGATTTTTCGTTGTTATTTTAAATGGGTCATTCTCATAGCCCTATTGAGTACTTGAGATTATTGTGTAAGGAATGTAAATCCTAATTTATTATTTTACTTCCGCATTCAATTTATAATTTATTTTCTTTTAAGTTTTAGGCCATTACATATCATAACTTAAAGATTATGTACCATTATATTTAGGAAAAAAATTGATCATGAACTCGCTATATAGATATATATTGTGTTTACATATTGTTTAATGTTTATCTTAATTTTTTTTTTTAAATATGTATATATATATATTAACAATTAGATGTTGCGTTGAAACTAATAGTACAATAAAAATAATTACAATTTTCTAATGATAGCATACAAAATACACACGGAGAACCAATCCTACACCATAATGAAGAATAGAAATACAAATTTCTCCAAATTTACCATAATATATCTAATATCTTCATATTACCATAAATGTAATATAGTTACAAATTAGTCCACATTTAATATAACAAAAAAAGTATATGTATATATATATATATATGTCATGTGATAACACATGATTGATGTAACTACCTGCTTGAATTTAATTTTAATGGAACAATCAAGGTAATATGTTTTCAAATTTTAACCCAGAAATTTATAATTTATTAGTTGATCCAAAATATAACGTTTTAGAATCAAATCCTGTATTCAGCAAAATTGGGCTTGGGCTTAAAAAGCACCATACGTAATTTGGGCCTTTAGAAGTTATCAACTGATTACTATCTCCAACTCAGCAGATACCCATTAGGGAGATAAAGAATAAAATAAATTATTAATTTAGTCCTAATTTTTATATGTATTACAATTTAATTCTTAATATTTTTTTAATTATATTTTGGTTTTATTTTTTTATTTATTCTAAATGTTCAATTAGTTTAAATTTTAGAACTAAATTATAGTGAAAAAAAATTAAGAATCAAATTATAGTAAGTGTTGAATTTTAAAAACTAATTTAACTTATTCTGAAAAATTTATAATGATCTGAACTTATTTTTTTATAAAAAAAGACTGGTTTAAATATTAAATTATTTGACTATTTTAATTAAAATAATATATTAGAATTATAATTTTATTAGAACAAAACTTACTCATAAATTAAATTTTAAACTTGTTAAATAAAATATTATAGATAGATTATTGTAAATTCATAAATAATAATTTTATGTAAATAGTAAAATTCAAACTCAAAATTATCAAATGCTTTGCTAATATCTTAATAAATGCTAATAATGAAAAAATTATTAAGAAATTAAACTCTGTACTTATTAAAATTGGCTATTTTTAATCTAATAAGTTTAAAATACATTAATAAGTTAAATTTTTTCTAACTTATTAAATTAAACGGTATAAATAGGTTTGTCTCGGTCTATAAATAACAGATATTCACAGTGGTAAAGAAAACTCTCTCTCCCAAACGTATCAAGTGGTCTACGTTGTCTCCTGCCATGTGCGTTAAGGCAAATGTCCACTCAAAATAAGGCAAAATTCCAATCCAAAGCAGACCCAAACTCAACCAATTGCGGGACGCCACGTAGGCTACTTAATAAGTGATACCGACTTCCTATAAGCAGACGCCCTTCCTTTTGACGGTTATTCGAATTTTAGAGCTCACTCCCTCGGTATATGCTTCCAGTATCTCCGCTTCTTATCTCTCTCTCTCCCCCTCAAATACCCTTCCCTTCTCCTTCTCTTTCCTTCAATCAATTCCTCCATCTCTCTCTCTCTCTCTCTCTGCAATTCGCTTATTTATATGTTTATATTATAACTCCATAGCTCTGTATCTTTTCCTCTCTGTATCTTTTCCTTTCCATTTCCCTTCTTCTTCTTCTTCTTCTTATTCTTCTTCCTCTACTGGTTCTGTAATTCCATAGGATTCGCTTTCTATGGCTAACACAACTCTTCATCAAAACAAGCATTTCCTGTTCTCTCTCACATCCAAAACCTCTCCGTTCCAGTCTATCAACTCTCTCCATTTCCGACCGCCTTTAGTTTCTCTCTCATTCTTTCCTTCCTCTTTTTCTTCTTCATCTTCGTTATCATCGTCCTCTTCTTCGTCGTCGTCGTCGCAGCATGTTCCGAGAGTGTCCACGGTTTCTGTCGAGTACGCGCCACCGGCGCCGGAGTATGATTTCCAGGGAGAAATAGCTCGGCTCAAGGCTCTCCGCTCGGAACTCGTAGCTTCCAAGGGCTTGAATGATAAAAACTCCGTGATTGACGCGGACTCCCGAGTTCAGAGCTTCTTTAATGAGCATAAGAACGGTCTTATTAGGGCTTTGGCGTCGCTTAATTTGGAATTGAGGGAACTGTTTCTGGTTAAGTGTTTGGTTGCGGCGGGGCAGCAGCACGTGCTTGGTTTGGGCTATTACGATGAGGAACTTGTGGAGAGAAAGGAGGATATTTCGAGGAGCTCGGTTAAGAGTGCTCTTTATGCTTTGGTTGAGATGATCGAGAGGTTCGATATTAATTATGGTGGTGGTGAGAGCTTCGATGAGACAAGTGGCTTCGTTTTGCAGGAGAGGGAGGTTAGCGAGTTCAGGAAGCTATTGAAGATTCTGGGAGAGGTTGAGGAGTTTTATGATTGCATTGGAGGAATAATTGGGTCAGCTCTCTGCTATGCTTTTGCTTTATCACATTATATTTGCATTAATTGTTGTTATATGCTAAAAAATGCGCTTAGTTTCTGTTGCTTTCAATGTTTAGAACAGTGATATTCAGATTATTTGTTTCGATTTAGTTATAATTGCTGGCATGGAATAGCAACAGGTCAAGTGTATTAATGTTTATGTGAGGTCAATAGTATGCTGTTATTATTATGTTCTTATTATCCAAGCCATGTATATATAAAACATAGACTTCAGTCAATTGGAACTCTATGCCAAAGAACAGAAAACGCTTGTGGAGATTTTTATTTAACTGGATAACTAATTATTGTTTAGTGTGATAATGTTGTATCTAGATGTTGTGGGCAGTACTTTGTTTAGATATAATTCGCCAATAGACTTTGCATCTTTTCGAAGAAATCCTCTGCTGTGATGCTTTCTTGGGTTTAAATGAATCTACATTGAGTTCAATGAACGTGGAGGTCAGGGAATATTCAGTTAATATCCGGAAATGGGATGCTGTTTTGATTATTTTTGTTAAGGAGAAAGACATAGGGCGGATAGAAACATTTTCTGGTTAAGCATAATTATCTTGATGATTAGGTTGAAAATGGGTGTGTTAGGGACTGTACTCCATTTTTTCACCAAAATGTTGAAACCTCTTTTTGTTTGCATATTCCATGCAAGTGCAATGCTTCTGACATGGTAAAATCTCATTTGTGCTGATATTCTCCTTGAGCCGAAGGATGCTTATGGTTTGGATGATATTTTGTTGCCCCAGATACCAGATAATGGTGCTTGAGCTCCTTGCTCAATCTAGGTCTGAAAGGCAGACTGCAAGTTGGTCCCAGCACATAACTGAAGCAATGGATTGCCAGTTTTTAGAAATTCATTCCCCTAGCGTGGTTGATCTTTCTCAGGATACGGGGTATGCATCTCAAGCAGCACTTTGGGGAATTCAGGTTTGTAACCCACAGTTTGCTTATACAGAACAAGTGAAGGATCCTGCAGGTTTTTCTTGAATAATAAGATCTATTCATTTTAGGGTTTGCCAGACCTAGGAGAAATTTATCCCCTTGGAGGCTCTGCAGATAGGCTTGGTTTAGTTGATCCTGACACAGGTGAATGTCTACCTGCTGCCATGCTTCCTTATTGTGGACGGACTTTGTTGGAAGGTCTTATAAGAGATCTTCAGGTATAAGATCCCCGTTTATCAAAATTGGGAACGATATTATATGATTCAGTAATTTCCATGTTTGAGTAATGGTGTGTATATTTTAAATACTTTTGCAATTGCAAGGCTAGAGAATTTCTATACTTCAAGATGTATGGAAAACAATGTATCACTCCTGTCGCAATTATGACCAGTTCAGCAAAGAACAATCATGAATGCATCACTTCTCTTTGTGAAAAAATCAAATGGTTTGGAAGAGGTCGATCAAGTTTCCAACTATTTGAACAGGTTTGAACTGGAATTTTGTTTATAATGTCTTCTCTATCTACTATGTTACTTCTCTCTAAAGGAATTTCTTTGGTTTCATTTGTGAGTACTATCTCCCAGTTGATGATATGATTTGTGATGGCCAGCCTCTTGTTCCAGCTGTTAGTGCTAAAGATGGTCAATGGCTAGTTTCAGAGCCATTTGCAGCTGTATGCAAACCTGGTGGTCATGGGGTAATATGGAAACTTGCTTATGACAAAGGCATCTTCCAGTGGTTTTATGATCATGGAAGAAAAGGTGCTACAGTTCGACAAGTCGGGTTAGTTACTTCTGATTTATTGTTTATTTTATTTTGATTGCAGAATCTGGTTATGGGTCTCTAAGCTTAGCATTGATACTGTTGATAATGCAGCAATGTTGTGGCTGCAACGGACTTGACACTATTGGCATTGGCTGGGATTGGTCTACATCATGGAAAGGTAGGCTCATACTTGGAAGTTCTGCTTGTCTTGTCCCCTGTGTCACCAACAAAATGGTATGTAGGTATAGCTTTGTTCAAAAATAACTTTAAGCGTTATCCTTGTTGTAAAAAGGTAAGGATTTACAGATGATATTTGTTGATTCAGATCATGAAGTGAAAGTGAAATCTTAATTTTGATTTGGAACCTACTCAAATAGTGAGTTTTGGAATATACTTATCGAATTGAACATTGAAGTATTGTGTATAACTATGTTAAAACAAAAGCGAATGTTAAAAAAGAAATGTTTCAGTTAAAAAAGCAAGTACTATAAATCGGGTACCAAGGGTGGCCGGCCCATGTGCATAAGGCATTCATACAGCATTTGGAATATCAATGATGTTCCTAAGATCATCTTCCATCTAGGAGAGGATGGCCTTTTAAACAAAATAGATAAAAATTTTGAACCGTGATCTCTAATAATAAAGGCCATGCTTATGACTGTATCTGGCAAATGCTGAAACCTGTCTTGCATGCAAATATCTTGCATGTATCTTTGAAGATGTGCTCAAATAATAATGACTGATAATCTTCTCTTAAAGAAATAATATGACTCATGATCTATAAATCGATTGCCTAATCATGCAAAACTAAAGTTCATCTGCTCATGTTTATAACAGAAACTCGGTTTTGCATCATGCAAGCGAAATTTGGGGGCCACAGAAGGAATCAATGTTCTAATGGAGAAGAATAATCTTGATGGGAAGTGGGCATATGGTTTATCATGCATTGAATACACTGAATTTGATAAGTTTGGAATCACTGGTGGACCTCTTTCACATAATAGGTATGCAATGATATGTTATCCACTTCTATTTCCTCCATTCTGCTAATCAAATTTTTAGACCATACTGCTGCATAAGCTCTCAACTATTTTGTTCTTAAGTGAATTCTTCTAGTGTTCATATTTCCTATTTGCAAACTCTTAAGTCACATTATTTTGGTCATTACCATGGAAGATCCATTCATCTTACAATTCAAAATCAATTGTAGAAATCTCAGTGGACTTTTTGGACTTTCCTTTTCCATTATATGTTATTTGGTTATTAGAAATCTCAGTGGAGAATTATTTACAGATCAAATTTTCCCCCCTTCAGGATGTGTATACCATATTCATAGTTTATTCTATGTGTGTCGCTCAGAAATGAAATTTTATCTGAAAATGAGCATATTTACGTTCGAGTCTATGTCAGAATGACTGATGAGTTGTGACTAGGCTTGTTCTAGATGGTTGATTAATATCTCATCCATCTTATTGTTTTAAATCTTTATTTGTTCTACATACATCGTTTTATCTTCATATTTTTAGAGTTTGTATTACACTGAAAAGTGCTCTATGTCAAAAATTTGTCATTGTGTTCAAGCTTGCAGGCCGAGTTCCCTGCCAATACAAACATTCTATATGTGGATTTACCTTCTGCAGAATTAATTGGATTAAGCAATGATGAAAAGAGTTTACCAGGAATGGTTCTTAATACAAAGAAGCAAATTGTGTATGCTGATCAGTATGGGCAGTGTCACAGGTAAATATTCCCTTACATAAATGGTGCCTCCATTTATTAGTCCAACTTTGGATGTCCTTCCACATCTGATGGGTTGCGCTTACTCTGCTGGATTTTGGATTTGTTTCTTTTGGGAGCAATTCCCAATGTTTTTCTTCTTTGTAATCAATCTTAGGAGAAGAACATTGGTATACATCTTCTAAGACTTTGCTCTCCATTTTATTTTTATGAACTGATTCAATTTTGAATAAAGTACTTTTAGTATTTTCCATATGTTCCTTCTGATCTGAGTCACCATTAGAATAGTTGTGTGTTGGCTGACTATCTATTGTCAACCTTGAAAATTTTGGGATATAATTTTCTTGGGAATAGAAAGTTTATGGGAATTTGTTTCTTTATGAGAAACTGGGAATTCTAAGATACTCAAATCAAGTTTCAACCGTCAGCCTAAGTTGTGATTTCATTTAATTTAAAGGTCAATGTACTTCTTAGTGATTTTTTCATGTCTTACTGTCCAGATGTGCTTTTGTTGCAGTCAATCAAATTTTACATAGTTCTAATGTTTGCATCTATCAGTGAAATAGTATCTAATGATATTTTAGTTTTTCATGGTGATGGCATTAATGAATATTACTTTTTACTTGCAGTGTCTCCGGTGGTAGACTTGAGTGCACCATGCAAAATATTGCAGACAATTTTTTTAGTACATATTCATCTAGATGCTACAAGGATATCCAAGGTATGTGTCTTATCTTCTTAACTCCTCGACTTAGCCATTGACTCCACCTTCATTTGGGTAAGCCTGATCATCTTGCAACTTGTATCAGCAGATCAGTTGGATGCCTTTATTGTGTATAATGAACGGAGAAAAGTTACTTCATCTGCTAAGAAGAAGAGAAAACATACAGACATGTCATTGCACCAGGTTATACTTTTATAGTTATTTGACAGAGAATCCTTTTAACTCAGAAATGGGGGGAAAAAAACCTGATATTGAATCTTCTTTCATTAATTGCTAAATTTTGACATATACCTTCCTCACCTTGCACACGTCTCATTGAACCTTTACTGATTTCTATGTCACAAATTTGTGCAAGTTAAATTTATATGCAGACTCCAGATGGTTCATTGTTGGATATCCTCCGTAATGCCTATGACCTTCTTCTGCAATGTGACATTGAACTTCCTGAGGCAAGTCTTCATGTATATGTAGTTTTAAATCCCTATTCATTATTAAATTGATGGATGTCAGTGGAATACTTGTAAATCTATCTGCTCACTTTTCCCTGGTTAATATAGAAGAAGCATTAGTGTGTATGCAACCTGTGTGGTTTCCAGCCAAGATCTCGGAAGAGTAATAGTTTTCTCTTTCGTGTTCTACAGATAGAAAGTAACAACAAATATGTTGAATCTGGACCACCATATCTCATATTTCTGCATCCCGCTCTTGGTCCACTTTGGGAAGTCACAAGACAGAAAGTGAGATTATCTTTTTTGCTATTTCATGGATTAGTTGCCAGTTTTGTGTTATGTACAGTAGAAGTATTCCCCTTTTATTTATTTTTTCTTAGTATTGGTTGGCTGTAAAGATTTTCTTAATATTAAAACCTGTACATGCTATATATTATCTCGCAAAGTAGAAGCAATCAACAAGTTGTTTGATGACCATACATAACTGTCTGTCATCTCAGTTCAATGGAGGTTCCATTTCCAAGGGTTCAGAGTTACAAATAGAAGTTGCTGAGTTCTTGTGGAGGGATGTTCAGGTTTTAATATTTGATATATAATCAATGAAGGCATGCAATTTTTTTTTTTTTTGCTTGCTGATGTGGTTTCTATTTTGCAGCTTGAAGGTAGCCTGATCATTGTGGCAGAAAATGTAATGGGCTCGACTAGGGTTGGTGAAAATGGTGAACCGATATTACAATATGGTCATAGGTAAAATAGGCACAATGTCTATTGTGGGACAATAGTGTTCAATTTAATAACTTCAAATGTAACTTTCTTTTTCTAGGTGTGGAAGGTGTAGATTACATAATGTCAAAGTGCTGAATGAAGGAATTGACTGGGAGTCCAGCCAAAATATATATTGGAAGCATGATGTACAGAGGATTGAAGCATTTAAAGTCATACTGCATGGAAATGCTGAATTTGAGGCTAGCAATGTTACCCTGAAGGTAGACTTACAAAATAAAATGATAACTTAGTTGTTCATGGATCGTGGTAGTAATATGTCCAGAGTATCTGGAGTAGGATAATCAGCTGTTACTTAGAGAAATTTTAATTGTATTTTTAAAAAACCAGAATAAACTGTTACATTTTACAAGTCACACGAGTGGTCCAATTGTATGCACTCAAGCCATAGATGGAAAAAAAAAGTCTACAAAATAATCATCAGTGTTAGTCAGTTGCTTGATGGAATTATCCAGAGAGGGATAATGTGAACCTTTTTGCCATTTAGGTAACTGTTTGTTAGATGTTTGTACATATATCCTGAAGGTATGCCAAAAGGTTTCAATTGGTGTGTTTCCCTGATACAGGGAAATCATGTCTTAGAAGTCCCAGATGGCTATAAAATGAAGATTACATCAGGAAATCAAGGTGTGCAATAATTTATTAAATTATATATATACTTGTTGCATAAATGTGTTTGTTAAAAGTACATACAGTACCCATTTGTGGTTTTTTTTTCTCAATTCAGGTTTTGTTGTCAGCTTAGACACCATTGAACAGAACTTGATGGATACTGGAAGCTGGTACTGGAACTACAAGTTAAATGGCACACACATTCTGTTGGAATTGGTAGAGCTGTAACATACTAACCAGAGTTTTTAACTTGCTTATGTGAATCATGGTTCACAGATGGACTAAGAGCTCATCACCTCTAGGATCCATTTGTTTTTAGTTTAATTGGTTGAACAGAAGTTGAACCTTTTTTTTTTCTCTAGGGTGCTTCCTACTAATACGTTGGAAAAGAGTTGTAAAACCATTGTCGTATAGTATCATACAGTTTTTGGGTCATTATTGATGTAATCTTAATGTAAGTAAGTAAAACAGTGTAAAAGTTTAATTGGTGAAAAGTTCTATTTTTATTCTCCTCCTGTTTACAGGAGTTAATTCTCAATGATATAGCCTAAATGTTACTTTTTATGAATTTTATTTTAGTAAGCATTCTTTTGAGGCCAATTCACAGGCAAGCGAAGTAACTTGAAAGCTTGAATTTATGTTATACTGTTTACTGACATATGTGTTTTATACACTTCATAATTTTAGGTAAGACAGGTCTATATGTTTGAGAATCAAATATGGAAACAGTGGTGAGTCCTCAGAAGTCAGTTTGGTATACACAGGCAAGGACTGAAGTCTGTTGGCATGGTATGTACTATTTTGTGTATCATGAGTCGATTGCTTTACATTGAGAAGCATAGGCTTGGTTTTACTAGAGGAAATGTATGAGACCAGAAAGTTGGTTTTACATGATTATCGATGTTACCTCCTTGGTGCTGATATCAATACTACACTTTACACTTTATATTTCCAAAAAAAATTATTACCAATGTTAC
This sequence comes from Carica papaya, assembly GCF_000150535.2. The sequence continues at coordinate 972,221 of NW_019014673.1, forward strand.
CTCGTCTGATTTATACTGATGGCACTAAGATCAAGCTAACTTCTGCATGGTTTGGATCGGAAGGAAAAAAAATAGGAGTATGTTAATATCAATTTTTCTCTCAATGACAATTTTGTTTTGTTTTGCAACCATCAGGATGTAGGAGCTCTCTACTTGTTTTCTATTTGGAATTCTTTTAGCAGACTATTAGTCATTATGCCATTTGGCTACAAACATATCTTGTAATGAAATGCATATCAAAGTTCTGGAAGGCTTAGCTGAATTCAAAGTACTTCTTTTCAAAGATGATGTGAAGATGAACAAATCCAATGAGGTTTAAGATTCATCAGTAACAAATGAACATCTGTATGCTTTCTATGAAATCCCCAAATTTACAATTCTCATATGTTGTATGGTAATCTGTTATCGAACAGGATTGTGAGATAGGGAGCAGCACCTGTTAAGTAATCTAAGCAGTGCCTCAGCCTTCCTTCGAGCTTTCAAGGACCCATCAGCAGCCAAGCATTGTAGAGAGGGAATAATCATAGGAATTGTTAACATGTGTCTTGCAACTTCATCCCTCCATCTTTGCACAGTCCCAACAGAAGAGTTATTGAACTCTCCTTCCCTTTTGCAGATCCAAATCGCAACATATCAATGAGAAGAGGCACCAGAAGCTTACTCCTCCTTATCTCCTGCAGCCCATCAGAACAACCCAATAGCAAAGCCAATATTCCCAGGGCGTCATCTGTTATCCCTGCCCTGTCGTCCATCAGTAGGTCAATAAGCAGAGTAACTGCCCCAGCAGCAACGACGCTCGCCTTGTTACCATAGTAGACTGCAAGATTAAACAGTGCTGTTGTAGCATCTCGTTTTCCTGCTTGTGTACCTTCTCTCAGTAGTGCAACTAAGGCGGGGATTGCCCTTGGATGGGATCCAATAGTCACCTTGCAATCATCGACCATTGACAGGCTAAAGATTGTTGCTGCTGCGTTTTCTCTTGCCTCCATTGTTTTTCCTGATTCAAGAACATCTACTATGCTGTCAATTGCTCCAGCTGCCATTATTAATATCTTATTATTGTCAAATATAGAAAGGTTGAGTAAGGCCGTAACTGCATTTTCCTGAGTTCTGGAATCATGAGAACTTAGTAATGTGACAAGAAATGGTATGGCTCCTGCTTCAGCAATTATCCTGCGGTTATCCATGCCAGTTTTTGCAAGCAAGCGCAGTTCATAAGCTGCCTGCCTTTGGATTTGTGGGGAACCCATTGCCAGCTTCCCCACCAAAAATTCAGCTGTCATTTTGACCGCATCTCTGGCTGATTTTGCAACCGAGATGTGATCAACAGTATCCTCGCATAATTTCCTCTTGCTGTTGTTTCTTTCCCTATCTGAAGATGGTGCTGAGCAGTCCCCTAGAGATATATTGTTCTCTTGGCACCATTGATTCATTAGACTCTTCAGTGCATAATTGGGAATTAGAGCTGTGTGAATCAGCCTTTGCCCACTCTTTGGACATGTAGGATGTCCTGAATTGATCCACTGGGCAATCGAGCTTCGGTCATAGGTATGCCCTGATGCCACTATTACAGGGTCTCTCATCAAGTCGAGTGAAATTGGGCAACGGAATTCATCGGGAATACCAGGAAGTGATTGAGAAGATGAAGAATGATCGTGCTTTCTATTTGTGGATTCGGACCACTTTTCAGTGTCATCTTTTGTCTTATCATCTTCTTTTCCATTGAGAATCATGGATTTGTAGTATGAGACAAGAGATATGAGGTTCTTTATGTTGGAAATAACGATAAGTCCACCTGTACCTGCCTGCTTCTTTGCTTCTGCCTCTAGCTTTGATATTTCTTCATCATAATCCTGTGAAGTCCTCAAGCCAATGCTGCTCAAAACACTTTTCACCTTTTCAGATTCAGTGAAGCCCTTGTTCTTGGTGATCTTCTCATTTTTACAGATCATCACTTGGAGAAAGTCTTCTCTTCTTTGAAGTTCTCGAGGATCGACAAACAAACCAGCCCTCCTTGTTTGCTTGTGAAGAAGCTCAACTTGCTCTCTGGTATCTATTATTATATTGAGCAGGCTCAGAGGTAGAATATCAAGTGCCCTTCCCATCTCCTTTACGAGCACATAAAATTGATTGGAAACAAACTCTGTTTGTACAAGGCTCCAAAGGGAGCTTCCATCTTTGCACTCTTGGATCAAGACCTTCACTCTTTGAATCACAGAAAAAAGCTCGGTGAGACACAGGACTGAGGATGGAGGAAGAGGGTTGCTCATTTCTTGCATTTCCTCAAACAAAGAAGAAAGAAGTTTGATCCTTCTTATCATGGTTGAGATGTTTCTAACCTGTATAAAAGGGAGCTTTTCCGTTGAAGCAACTTCATTAGATAGATGAGTCAAAGATTCCAGCAAAGAGCCGATTGGCAAAAAGCCTGAGGAGACCATGATATGAGGAACCGCTGTGTCCATCACTTCCTCTCACTGTATATCAGTTTCCGTCCATTGTTATAAGCAGGTCAGATTTTTCTTGTCATTTAGATCACTTAAAGAGAACCTCCCTCATTTTGGATCATGTTAATACTATTTCCAACAACAATAATTATTAAATTAATTGCATGAAATTTTGGCCACTTCTGTTTGTACTGGTTATACAGCAGACAAGAGGAAAGGTGATGAGACGAAAGTTCTGGGTAGCTACTTGCTGCCACTTGGAAGAATCTCCGGCCTTAGTGGGAATGTTAGCTATATTTCCTTAATTTTATGTTCAAACTGAATATTGAACAAGACTTGCCTAGATTACGTTTTGGTGACTTCTAATTTCTTGCTAATATTAATGGCCCTGTTAGCGTGTCTTATTAGAAAGCCTTGAGGCATTAATTCTAACTTGGTCTAACTATTGACGTCTGTTAGAACTGCAACTAAAAATTTGTCTGCTCTTTGTACAGGTAGTTTAATTGGACTTGTTCTAATGGGAGAATACAGAGACCAAGTCACTGGTAACTTGGTTTCTGACCAAGATTCTTTAGAATTTCCTATATTTATTGGATAGTCGATAAAAAAAAAAAAAAAAAAACTATTCATTGGTTGAGTTTCATTTATCAAAGTTTATTAGTATTTGTCTATTTTCTCTAAATTCAACCTGCAGAGCCAGGTTTTATTACATTAAAACTTATAAGCTCTTGACCAAAAATTTCATCTTAGTATATTATTCCATAATTGATAGAACATATATTTTAAGAGCTTATGAGCTTAAAAGAAAAAAAAGAACTAAATGGCCTTTTAGCTCCACCGTTTATGAGCCAAATTGATTCTGAACTGTCATTGCTACTCTCTTTTCCGAGATGGTGATATCCAACATTCCTGGCTTAACATATTAGGCTTTATTTATGGTAAACATACGCTGCCGATCAATAGTAAGCTCCTAACCCTAGCATCCCGGAAGTTCACCTCAGTAGCATTTTACTTCTTAACTAGCAGGGGTCTTGATGGGATTGTTTTAGCTTGGCGCCTTTTAAGTGTGTCTCTATCATGAGGATCTTCCAAGGCTATAAACCTGTAATAAGCGTATAACATATCTTTGGAGCCTATTATTTATATGGTCCACAACTAGTGGTGAGATTGGAAATAGAGATGCACCAACAGGTGTGAATTTCTATGTTCCTCGAAATTTACTTGGCTGATGACTAACAACCAAAATGGAGCTTTCTCGTTGGATGGTACCAATTAAAAGTTTCTTGGCTACCAAACAGAATGGAGCTTTATAGTTGGATCATATGCCCTAGAATCGGTTGAGGATTTCTTCTTCTAGTTTTGTGTTATGTGCTAACAAAATAACTGAAATGAACAATATGGTATTTGTTTATTCTTTAGCTTGGTCCAAATACTTCTCTAATGCAGCCTCAAAATCTTCTCTATTCTTTTTTTCTTGTTTTGTCGTTTTGAGCAGGATGGTCTGGTTATTGGGATCGGTTCTTTTTTAAATGCCCTTTATATATATATATATATATATTGGTGTGGTTTATGCTGTTTGAATTGTTCATGTCATCTTAGAAGGCTGAGTTAGAACTTTAATAAAGAAGAGAAAAAGTCTTCCTAAAAACAGTCTTTTGTGGAGGAGGATGAAGTGGAATGGTAGGTGATGTTCAAAAAATTTCTCACAAGAGGGCCCGTTTGCTGTGTGTATTAATTGCGTATTTCTTTTCAGAACAAATCTACTATCTCAATTCGAATTATATTTAATTTAATTAGGATGTTTAAAAATTCTATTTTAATAATAAAAATTTAATAGAAATGGAATTCAGTTTCCTCAATTAACTTCCACAAGCCAATCATACGGCATTTCAATATAATTTTTCTAAGAATTTAACTATAGTCAAATCAGAATATATTATTTGTTAAAAAATAAATATAAAATGTGAAATTCAAATAGACCAGATTATGCGAATTCAGATAAAAAAAATATATTCCCTACTCAAAATGTGGTGCCTTTGGTAAACTTTTAAGGTAAAACTTTTTTCATCCTATAGGTTTCCATGTTTGTGGATAAAGCCATAATACTTGTTTACGTAGGGTTTTTTTGCTTTAAATTTCTTCTTAAAGTTCTTTCTACAATCACATGAAATATCTCCTTTCCGTAGATGAACTATCTTGTCTCGTCATATCTTTACCCATGTTCAATTATTTGGACCCTCTCTACCACCTGTACATTCAGAAAAGCACATATAAATACTGAACAAAAACGTACATACAAAATATATAACAATTTTTTTCTTCTCAAATTTTCTTTTTATCTTGGAGAAAACATAAATTTGGCAGGACAATTGCTTTTGTTTCACTCCAAGAAGTCCTTTCATGACAATAAAAGAAGAGAGCAGTCCTTTCAACAAGTGGTTGTTTAAAAGAAAAGGGAGAAAATTTGAAAGAGAGGAAAAAAAATTCTTTTCTAAAAACAAGAGGAAAGAAACCATTAGAAAAAGAGAAAATATATAAAAGAAAAAAATCTTAATTGTTTATAAGAATTTATTTATTAATAGATTAAATATTGGATTCATAATCGCTTTTGCAAACTGATACGGGAATAATATAAATTTCTAAAAAATAATGGACAGATTCTAATTGAATTTTATAATTTATATGGTAGTTTTTGTTAATAAATAAGTGTGGCTGTATAATTATCTTTATATATATATATATATAAACTAATGCGGTACGTGAAATAAATTGAAAAAAATAATTTAAAATTTTTTTTCCGGTAAATAGAAAAATGAGTTTAAGTAAGGATGAGTAAGTTCATTGTTAAGAAAGAGTCAATTTGTAGAACAAATTCATGGTTGATTGTTTGGGGATAAGTTCTTAAATTTTTTTTCTTTTTTCAAAAATTTTTATAAATTTTTTATTGTTATTAATTTAATTAATTAATTAATTAAAATATTTTTTAAAAAATAGTTTTTAAAGAGTTCAAATATAACTTAATTATTTTAAAATTTTCTAATATTATTTTATAGATCATAATACTCTTAAATCTGCAATTTTTGTATATTTAAAAAAAAAATTGCCCACGCAAGTCTTGAAATTGTAATCTTTACATTATTAGCACGATATTCTAATCAACTATAATTAATAGATCTTAAAAGTATTGATATATGTAAGCCTTAGACCTACCATTTTCACATTATTTGCACAATGCTTTAATCATTTAGTGTATTTATTTCAAATGTATTGACTCGTACAAATCTCAAACTTACAATCTTTAACTTCATTTGCACAGTACATCCTAATCAATTGAGCGAAAATGCCTTATAACAATGTTTGTTTATGTATCTTATTATTCATAAGATCAAAAGCATAAATGAAATTAATTTATTTGACCTGTCAAGGAATTTAGTTTCTTTAAATTAAATTTTTATAGATATTACCATATTTTATAATATATACACATAATTAAATATATATATATATATCTCATAGATCAAATTATGAATGAAGTTAACTTATTTTTAATTGGAGAATGAATATTTAGGCTTGAATTTGAAAAATATTACATATACATATATATAACGTATAAATTAGCACAATGCTTTGACCAACTGAGTTAATAACTTTAACAAAAAAAATTTGTGAACTGTAGTATTCTCTCACTATAAAAGAATTAAGTCAAAGAAAAAAAACAAGTCTCCAAATTACAACATTTATGTTCTATTTTATATATAAAAAAAAAAATCATATTTTGTATATGTTAGAGAACCTAGTTATTTTCACCAAGATTATCATCAAATTTACTTTTGAAATGCTAAAATTTACTTAAATTTATTTTCAATCTACTAGAATTAACCTCAAATACCCTACCTACTAAATATATATTACTACATCTTATACAAGTATATATTTTAAAAATATTAGGCACATAAAATCTAAAACTTTCTACCTTTAAGCTAAGATGCCTCTACTAAAAATTACTTGTCAAGCTATAAAATTCATTAATTACAAAAAGATTATAAAAGACAGTAAGAGAGAAGAAGCAAAAACATTGGCCCATGTAAGTCTCGAACTTACAGTCTTCACATATTTATTTCTACACTCTAACCAACTGAGCCAAAACAGAGAGAGTCATGGAGCCTACACAGAAAATATAATCAGATACTTAGGGGATTCAGATGTGGACCATTCGAGCCTATTTATATTGGTAGGGAGAGTTAGATAAGATTGTGACAAAGGTAAGTGCTGCTTTCCCGATCATGAAAGCTATGAGAGGACACGAGCCACGTTCGAGTTCCTCTTGTGCTGCCTGCAAGTTCTTGAAGAGAAGATGTTCACCCAACTGTATTTTCGCTCCATATTTTCGTTCCGACGAGCCAAAGAAATTTGCTAAAGTCCACAAGGTTTTTGGTGCAAGCAACGTGAGCAAGATCCTCATTGAGGTTCCAGAAGAGCAACGAGAAGACACTGTGAATTCTCTGGCTTACGAGGCTGAGGCAAGGCTCAGAGATCCAGTTTATGGTTGCATTGGCGCCATTGCATTGTTGCAAAGAAAGATGGTTGAGCTTCAGCATGATTTGGCCATTGCCCGTGCTCGACTTGCTAGATACTCTGCAAATCCTTCTTCTTCTTCTTCTTATATTTCTGTCTTCAACAATCATATGGCCATGCCAAGTTTCAATGACCTCCCTGGCTATGGTGGATTACTGTTTGATGGTTATGGCCAGAGCTATTCCTTGGAAATTAACAGAGATGGGCAGATGTATGATTTTAGCCAAACCCCTTATGTATAGTATTGCTTCATATCTTTTTTTTCTCTATGATAGAAATTTGAAAAGTTTAGTGTTTCAATTAATAATGTAATGGTAAATTCAAAAGAGAACGGTTTAGTTCTGTCAATAATGTCAGAGGCAGAGATAGAGAAACCCATTTCACAAAACTCTTGAATTTTTAGAAACCCAGCTCAAAACTTAAAAAGATTATTTCAAGGTAACCACAACCCAGAAAATGGAAAATTGATTTGACCTACCATTTTTTGCATATTGACAATTCTACTAAGTACTCAATACCCACATAGCAGCACAATTATTACTCTTTCTTGAGTGGTACCAGTTTTTGTAGGCCATTATCATTCTTTCCTTTTTAGAAAACTCCTGTCCGTTCTGGCAAGCACCACATGCAGTTGTTGCTTCACAAAGTTCTTGTACACATGAATTTTATGATGGGTAGTTTTCTTCATCAAAATTATTGAACATGGACAGAACAGATCTTCATTTTCGGTCTGCAAGATCTAACCGAAAATCTTACCAAATCAACTGCTGAATACGGAAAAGCTCCCTCATTCTTCAAGAGCTGATGGCACAGTTGCTTGAATTCCAGATCTGCAAGAGCTCTTGCTACAGCTTCTCTGGGATTGTTTTGGTTCAAAACAAAGAGGATTGGCTATAATGTCACTAACCCCACAAGGCGCCACTAACTTTTATAGTGCATTCAGAATCCAAAGATACAATGATAAGGAAGAAAAATTAACAGTGATACCACTTATCATGAACTGTAACGTCTTTTCGATATAATGAATCTGACTGTAAAGGAGTAGAGAGATTACATATTATGATGATTCGGGTATTATTAAAATCACTGTACTTCAATCAATAACCCTCCATTCTGTGAAAGAAAATGATTGATCATTCCTCCCCATCGCAAGGTTTCGACTCATTTCGTTCAATAAGAACTTACTGCTCCAAGTTGTCAAGACATCAGAATTCAGATTGCTTAAAAATTGCGTAGTTAGAAATCTTATAGCTATTTACCACCTTCCATCTCTTCCATTTGCGTCTTTGTATGTCAACCTTAGAAGAGAATGTAAAATCTTAAGCAGCTCAAACATGGGTATCTTGAGACAAAATGCAAATGCAACCTATTATACATCAATCGCATACAACATATGATTTACAAATATAGAAGGTGACCATGTTACAGTTAGAAACTAGAAGATATCTATATCGAGACAACTAATTATGTACATCAACCGTTACAACAACAGCTACATACACTTCACCATCATTAAGACCCGCCATACCCAAAAAAGCCCCATTCCTGCACCAGATATCCAAAAAAAAGACCTTGATATATATAGTCAGGCTGCAAGTCTTCTATTTTAGAGCAAGAGATCCCAGAAATTGGTTGTCACAGATATGTCCAGGCTGCAGGTCTTCTTAGAAACAGAGGAATCATGAGGTCCAAGACTATGATTTCTTCCCTGTTCAAGATTGAATCCCAGGTTGGTAAAATGATAATTAAGCTAGAGGAAGGACATTACCATTTACAACTCACAAAAATAGTTCTGAGCTACAGTTATCAACTCTGGTCTCTAACAAACAAATTAAAGTTACCAATCAGTTCTGCATTAAAGCACCTTGCACAATGTGTTAAGCATGGCAAAGAGACAACTTGTTAACCATTTCTTTTACCTAAAAACTAACAGTTCTCAGTTGTTACAAGGTTTTAAACACAAAGCAGGACAAAAAGGCAAGCAGAAACCCACCACAGACCAAATAAACCTAAAAACCAACACTGAAATGAACATAAAAACCCACCAAGCATTATGTAAACCTACAAAAGCAAGAACAAGATGAACACAAACACCAAACAGAAATTACACTTGGATCCAACTACACAGTCATTGAAGCAGAGGCCGTACACCACATATCAATGGCGAATGTTCTCTTTTTCTTTCATTTTTTTGAAAAACAAAAAAGAAATCCAACCCCAAAGAAAAACATTTGCATACCCAAACTTACCCAAATCAATTCTTATGTAAGCATTTAAGCAACATACCCAAATTCTTATGAATGCAGTGATTGAATTCGTTAATAATAAACTATTATTCTTTACTTAATTTTCCAGCTCCAATTAATCAATAAACTAAAGCAAATCTGACCACTGACAGAAAATTCAAAAATTTCCCAAAAATAATAATCACATTAATCCATCAATGACCTAAAACTTGCAAACTTAACCAACGATAAACAAATCAAAACCTATTACAATTAAACTACAGAAAAAATCTTTAATTTTTCTACATAGCTGGTCAATTGACCATGCAAATTACCTGAATCAGCAGCTTGCCTCTTTCTCTTCAACTTCTCCAGCTGTACCTGAGCATCCATCAACATATTCATTCGCTTAAATTCGAGATCCTTCATAAACTCCATCCTCTGCTTCTCTAACTCCATAATTTGCTGCTGCTTCGAGCTCTCTATCCTCTCATAAGCCTCCCCGAATTTCAATATTGCTCTCGCCAATTCCCTATACCCAGCCCCACCAGAAAAATCTACGGCCTGTGCTCGATGCTGTTTCCTAGCCATCGAACCCACCCCTTCGTCCTCATCATTATCGTCATCGCCGCCAAACGAGCTTTCTGTTGACTTCGAGCCGGCCGCATATAGATTCGGGTTAACGCCTGGCTTGTGGCGGGAGGAGTTCACTGTGAAAGTGACGGAGGGGGGTTTCTTTGCAACGCCGATGAGGGAATCGAGACGATGAAAGAACGGCCACTTCGACGGCGCCGGCTTCCCTTTCTCCAGCTTGTACTTCTTCTTCAAAGTGTCGATGCGGTTCTTGCACTGAACATCGGTCTTGAGCCTGACGATGCCGTCATAACGGCTGGAGTTAACAGCGTCAGCGACCTCCTTCCAGTCCTTCTGTCGTAAATTCCCGCGGTTGAGCTTCACGTAACGGTCTCCCCACGTCTCGATGAGCACCTCGGTGGCGGCTTCGCTCCAGCAGTCCTCGCGGCCGCCGCCAACGGACGCGGGGAGTTGGTGGGTGGGACCGTGGGGGTCCATTATTGGTGGCGCGTGGTATGTCCTAACGTGCGCGCCAACTGTTGGGGTGCAGGATAAGAGATTGGGAGGTGAAGAGGAAGACGATCTGATGGATTGATGCTGATGCGAGGGGAAGAGACAGGAGAGATAGGGAAGGAGAGGGAAGAAGAGAGAGAGAAGAGAAAGGAAATGGAAAGGGGAAGGAAAGTGGGGATTGCCGTGACATTGTGACCGGCGGTGACGTCAGATACCGTCATTAGAGTTGGAAGGGAATGGGATTTTAGGAGTTGGGAGTTTTTTTATCCACTGTACATGCGTGCATTGTTGTCAGTTGTTACCTGTCAATTTCGTTTTTAATTGTGCTTTTTAGTAAATCATTAGACATAAGCGAGGATTAAAGTATAAAATTAGCTTATAACAGTAATTAGGTTTAAAGCTCAATGCCCAATGATTTTAACATTTTAACATTTCTTAATTATTAAAAAAAAAAAAAAAAAAAAAAAAATCCTTTACATAATTAACATTCAAACAACGAGCACTAGAATTGTTAAAGATAAATTATATTTATTAATTATGAAAATTTCAGAAACCATATTGTAATTTATTCTTAATTGATATTATTAATGCTAAGAAATAGATGAAATTTTTTATTGTTTACTTGTAACCAAATTTTCATAAAAATTCCTCAATTTATTACCAATTGGTAAGTCCCTTTTAAGCATTTCCTCCAAGACCAATTCTGCCTCCTTAAACCTGTTGAGATCAATAAGCTTACTACACAAATGCCCAAAACTAAACGTATCCAACTTCTCATCTCTCCCGCCATTCACCATCACAAACTTCACCCCCAGCGCAGTATAGCCATCCTTCAGCAACGCATTGATAACGTGCGCGTGTGTGGAATACAACACCGGCACCCCTTCATCCTCCATCTTCCTTAATACCAACAAAGCCCCCTCCACCTTCCCCGCCCTGCACGCTCCCAGCACCAGAGCGTCGTATGCACGCGAGTCCGCACCCAAACCCTCCTCTTCCATCCTCCGCGTCAAATCACGCGCCGCCTCCAGGTCGCCGTTGAAGCAATGAGCGGTCAAGATGTAATTGTAAGCCGTCAGATCGGGCGGCACTCCGAGCGATCTCATAAGCTCCACAATGCGCCATGCTTCATCCATCTTCTTCATTCGGGTCACCACGCTGAGGATCGGGTAGAAGGTGGCGACGTTGAGGCCGTAGCCGCCGCGAACCATGGCGTCAACTACTCGCAGGGATTCGTCGACTCGGCGCAGCTTGCAGAGCCGCGCGACGAGCGAATCGTACGCGCTCTTGCGCGTGAAACCGGAGTCGAGACGAGCTAAAGTTCTGCAGAGATGGTCGATAGAGGAGAGGGAAGTGTCAGTATTCGTGATGAACTTGAACGTACTCGTAGTGGTGAAACAGCCATCTTTGGCGCGCTTGTTGAGAAGGTACCTTACGGCCTCCAGGTCACCGGATCCCCCCGCTTCGTTGATGAGGTCGTCGTAGTACGCGGACGTTGGCTCATCGGGGAACTCGTGGGCGTTGTAGCTAGGTTTTTGGGTGGCGAATAAGCGAGCAGAAATGGGTTTGAGTACATGGAAGGGATTGTGAAGTTTATTGCGGAGATTCCAGAGAAGAGACATGGAACTTGGGATTTAAGGGTTTAGCGGAAGAATGAGATCGCGAATAGAGAGTGACAAAATGGATACTTGAGGTTTAGGGGTTTAGGCTTTTAGACGCGAAGTTACTACTAAGCTCAAATACACATATAAAATTACGTAAAAATAAGCTCAAATACACATAAAATAACCCTAAGACTAAAATACTGGAAAAGTTAGTCTATTATGCACGATGCCCACAAGACTCGGACTAGTACTACCTCCTCTGTTTCACCTGTTCGAAAAACATCTTTAGGAAACCTTAACATTAAATGTTAAGACAGTACTGAACATTTTGCATAATCTCTCATGTGCAAAAATTTACGTCGAGCTAACACAACCAATTCAGCTCCGGGAGGTAGCTTTGACCCAAAACACATCTACTACCACCAAACCCATTAATCTCTACCATCTTTATTGATGAGGAAACCTTGTAGAAGTCTCGTAACATTTTATCTGTATGTAGGCACGTCACTCCGAAACAGGGATTCTTTTAACTAGAACTCCCAAGGACAGGGTAACTAGTAACTTCAGTCACTTTAAAACAATGATATAATAAAAATCAAGGTGGCCTTCCTTTCTAGTATACTGAGTGCTCCATAGATTATTAACTGTTGGAAGGAAAATGAAAAGTCAGGCCATGTATTGATTTACCAACTTAATTCCGACAATGAATGAAGAACAAACAACAGCAGTTTGTGAATCAAAAAATGAATGAAGAACAAATAACATCAGTTTGTATTGATCTACCTTAAAAATTCTCTACAAAGACAGGTAATATATGTAAAAAGATTCCCCAGCATGGAAAAATAAGGTCCACAGTAGCTTACATTCAATATACAGCCCATACCAGTCACGAATAGCCACATTGGCTTCTTTGACATGTTAATTTTCAAGTTGTTGGACGGATCATGGTTTCACTCAATTCACAAGAGGTATAAAGATCCAAAATTCTATGGTGTCTCACAGATAGGATGCCTTCATGCTAATTTTCTATTATTTTATAATCATGACTAAGAATAATCATCACCCACCATAGTATAGTACACCACTGTATACTATTCGTGCAAGATGAAGAAAATATCAAGATCCTGTCCTATAAGGAATAAGCAAAGCATTTCCTCAATTAATAACAGCACGAGTGTAATTCAGGTCCACAATAATTTGATCATCCTTACAAAATTGGCAGCCAACCATCAGTGGCTAAGCCGCATAGTTTATTCTAAGTGCAAAAAGAACTGAATTGGGGAAAGAAACTAAAAGGAAATTCAAGCTGAGAGTTTTAGTTAGATATCTCTGACAAACTTAATCATCACTTTGTACTTGAATATTCAACAAAGAAAAACATGAAAAACTTTAAGGTGATTTGGTATCCTAAACAAAAAAAAAAAACACAGAATCACACAAATTTTTTTTTTGCGCAGAAAAACACAGAACAACACATAGTTACCAGCAAATGCACCAAAATAATAATCAAGAGTTTTGATAGGGCACATATGTAGCCTGAAGAATTACACACGTGAACCACAAACTTGCATAACAAAGGCGGTGTGTTGATGACACTAGTGCACCACAATAGGCACTGATAGCCTCCTCTATAAATTCCGAATTTTAGATGACAAAGCATTTCTAACTCCGGATAAATCAAGAGGAAATCAGGTTCTTTTTTTTTAAATACAAACAGTACTGTATACTAATAAGGCACCGAAGGGGTGCTCATTTACAAATTTACAAGTTTATTAACAAATCAATAAGTTCCGCAAAATCCTCCAAAGTAACCAAAAGATAACCCTGTAACAAAAAACCAAGAGTCCGGAACCATCTATCCTTAGATATATCAAAACCATTAACATCCTCAACCACCTCAAAAGCCCTCATATTTTTCTCCTTCCAGTCAACCCAAAAACTAGAGAGTTGAGTAAAATCTAGATATCAAAACCATTAACCTTCCACGCCAAATTCCTCTTTCACTGAACCTGTTATCGCCCAACTTATTCCCAACAATCCATACACCATGGTCCAAAGCTTATATACCATCAGGCAATGCAAACACGTGCTTACAAGTCTCCTCATCACTCTTGCAAAAGAAACAAGCATTAACTAAAATCCGGAGCGCCGGGGAACGGGGGGGGAGGACTCTAATTATCATACATTTGTACAGTTTTTTGTAGAAAGATTTGACAGTAAATGACCCATTGGATGTGAGGCACCATTGTGGTACATCAGTTTCTGAAGGATTTCCTCATGTTAAAAAGAGGAAATCAGTTACCTGAAGAGAGGTGGTAGAACACATGCTAAAAGTAAGAAAAATTGTAATGCAGTCTGCATCCTTCAATTAAGTTATCATAACTTTATTGGTCAAAGTCATAAACTAGCCCTTGTATTTTTTTGAATTACTTCAATTAGATCTTGTTCAATTTCCATGTTCAATTAAAGCCTGGAAGTTTGAACTTGATTCTAATAACCCCTTCCAAGATAGAAAATAAAGAGTTGTTAACACCTGTCTAAGTGATCGATGATGGCAACATAGTGCACAACAAGCAATGACGTGGAAATACACTGTAGCTATTTTTTATATGAAAAATTATATTCAATATTAACAAATAAAACTCATTTTAGTATTAAACTTATAAAAAAATCTACCATCATTCTTATCTTCTCCATTACTCTTGCAATGACATTGAAGAAGCTTCTCAGTAAAGTGGCATAAAAAGAACTCGCATAATCCTCTCACCTCCATGGCCAGTCTTATCTGAATCTTTGTTCTACAAGCACACAACATTACTCCATATATCTTCCCCGATTTCATAGTCGCCCCTCCTCCACTTCCAAACAAAGTCATCACCACCATCCATCCACCACCACTACCATTCTACTACCCTTTCTTCTCAAGAAATCACCTTTCTTTTGTTTTAATAAAAGATATATAAATATATATAGACACACACAAAATTTCATAATAATCTAAAGTCAGACCTAACCACTATGCAAATAACAGTTGAAAAACAAATAAATCCAAACTAACTGGCAGAAAACACCAACCAAGCAGCATGAGACAGACAATAGAGGAAGCCACATCAATCATAATCAGCCAATAACCCAGCATGCAGAGAGCAGCAAAACGATAAACCAAGCTCCCAAATTTTCTGATTTAGAAACAAAAGAACCAGATATCAAGCGCAACCAGCAGGCAATTAAATTAGTGGCTAAGAGGAGAGCAAAAACCTCAAAATCAGTTTCATGAAGAAACTAAGTTCCCAAATTACAGATGGTGAAGAAGACATCATCTATCTGATTCCCACAACTCTAACCTCTGTGGAAAACATAATGCTAGTATTAGGAACCTGTCCTGATTTGTGAAGAAACAAAGAAAGAAGAAAAATTGCAGAAGAAACAGAAAAGAATTTAGAAGAAGATGAGAGCTGAGCTAGAATTTAGGGAGAAGAAAGAGTAAGGAAGACGAAGAGAAAAGAGGAATTGCTGTATAGAGAAGTTTTAAACGTACTTCATATTTTCTGGATACGGATCAATTCCGAACTCTACCTTTTATTGCTGAAAAGTAATTAATTCAAATTAATTTCTAACTGATCAAAACAACTTAACTAACTATTTATAACAAACCTAAACACTATTAGTTGGGTCCTAACAATACCTCTCCATGAAAGCATCTGTGTCCTCAAGGATGTTTAAGCCAAAAACACATATCGGTAATAAACTAAAAAACATAAAATGAAAATTGAGTATTTGCAAAATAAAAAAGAAAGTGCTTCTGCTTATCTCCTTTAATTATCAGCTGAGTTGGCGCCATTTCTGGATGCTCTATTGTTTCCATTTCCTAAGCCTTTCTCATGTGTCCTCTCTAGCAAAGGCTCTGGTCATAAGACCCTTGATGCTCTTGATGCTTATAGGGGTAAAATTTGACATACACCCACACATTGACTAATATCCTTCTATTGAGTCATATAAATTTGTCATCCCAAGTAGCCATAGAAAAAACTTAAACCAGTTATATCAGATTCTGCAGTGAGAACTTTATCATCAACAACTGAATATCTATTTTTTAATAAAACTCTTAAACTTCTTCCCTTCTATGTTTGACGGCCCCCAGCCTTCCCATTTGCGCCTCATTGATGATTCAATTGCACCAAACTCGAGCGTCCTTCGGTTATCAGAATGATATTAAACATGCATCCAAATATCAATTACTAAAGGTGTATTATTATAAGAAAAGACAAATGCACCCTTAGACAAGTTCATTTCAATATAGTTCTCAAACTTGTCAACTCCTTGTGGACTTTTCAAAAACACTGTTTGCATTTTTCTCAGATGGAAGGAAAACTCTACTGCTGCCCAACTGTAATTCCATCTTCAACTCTTTAAATTTCTGGTCAATCTGACATTGATTCCACTGCATGGCAGCTTCTTCGTGAAGCCGAAACTCTCTATCATTTGAGATGACTCCCTTTTTGTTCAGTAGGTTTCATCTTAAAATCATCCCAATCCTTTAATTGAGGAATTTTAGCAAACACTTGGTGGTCATTCATCAAATACCTTCATGGCCAAGAGTTCAACATGATCAAACCCTTTTTCTACTTCAGTTCCATTGAACCTGTCAAACACGTCATAGTTTGCAACACGTCATAGTTTACAGCAACCTCTACTACCTCCTTGAAATCAGATTTGAA
>NW_019014673.1:1010187-1028718 GCF_000150535.2 Carica papaya
ATATATAATATACTTTTCATGATAATGGACATCCTTATCATGAATCCATGATTGGCTAATTGAAATTCTAATAATTAATATTAGGTCTGTAATTTAATGTTTGTTTGAACAGAAGAGTGCAGTATCAGTAGGGAGAATATATACAGACCCAACTGTGCATCGATTTCTATTCTGCAATTGAATATAAACTACTCAATATGTATATATATACACACACACACATATATAACAATTGCTTTATTTTCAAGTTTTTGAAAATATATATATGTTAAAGATGAAGAACACTATAATATTAAAAGAAAAAAAAAAGTAAAATAGAGTGCTAAAGATAAAGAAAATTATATTATTAAAGGGAAAATAAATTGAGATATTAGTAAAAAAAAAAAAATGAATTAGGGTATTGATGGGACGTAAATTAAGTTAAATTGATATATTATATCATTTATAATTAATTATTTATTTCATTTTTTTATTCTGAAAATTTTGTACGTATAGATGTATAATATTTAACGAAATATATATTAATTAAAACATTATTTTTAACGACATATATATATATATATATATTATTAGAAATTAACCCATTACCAATCTCATGCCCTTTTTTTCTTTTTTTGGCAATTTGCATAATTTTAATCCAACTTATACAAAGAGTTACTTTGGGTACTAAGTTTTTTCTATTTTTTGGAATGTACAAATTTTAATAATTAGTCTAAAATCATGATAAAACTCAAGTTCTACGGCTAGCTAATGTGTTTAAATAAAATATTTCTATAAAATTTTGTTTTTTTTTTTTTGGGTTTTTGTTTGGTTCACTTAATTGATATAAAAGACTAAAAGTTTAATATTACGAGACACTTCTAGTAATAGAAAGTAGCTTCCAAAGTAATGTGTACAAAACAATTGTCCATGGAAATTAAAGCATCAATCAACTTTTTCATTGCTTAGTTTGAAAAATATGATATAGATGGAGCCATTATTGAAAAGACCTACAAATAATTTACTATGATTTGGTACCTATATAAATACATACATATATATATATATACACACACACATACCTATATATAATATATATATATATAGAGAGAGAGAGAGAAATATAAAATTGGGATTTACTTTAGCAAGAACAATATTTACACGTAATCTATTAAGGAGGATAGAGGGTAGTTCCAAGCTTTGATAAATTATAATTATATACGTGTTAGATATATTAACATAATTCTTATTTTATGATTATTAGGATTTAATTTGATTTTTTTTAGAGAATAACCAAACAAAATTGAAATTTGATTATTGATTAATAATGCATTATATAAATTTATAAGAACTTCTCTTCTCTTCGTTAATTTACTATTTAAGAAACCTAAACTAAATTATAATTATAATTATAAAATAAAATAAAAAAAAACTCATCACCAAATTAACTAATTAATAAAACTTTTCACACTCCCCCTCCCAAAAAAAAAAAAAGGCACCCCATTGTGCTCATTGTGGATCTTTCCGGGTCATGGGCTGGATCCTAGGCCCATAACTAAGTCCAAAATGGGCCTGCCAATTATTATCCATGTAATTTCTAACCTCCTGGGCTATCATCCGTTGCACTATGCTAAGCAAACTCTCTTCCATCTCCACCGTTAATCTCTCCTCTACTTCTTCTTCCTCTTCCTCTTCCTCCTCCTCCTCCTCCTCCTCCTCCACCTCCTCCTCCTCCTCGGCAGCCAGAGAGACAACTCCTTTTCCTGGAGGCGATAGGCTCAGTGAAGTCTCGGGGCCGTCAAATGCTGGGACACTGCTGTAATCTCCGTGCTCCTGCGGTCCATGCAAGCATTGCCTTTTACTACTGTTGCCGTTCATGACCAATGAGGAGTTCGATCTGGAGTGATTCTGAGTGCCGACGCCTGAGCGTTTCCGGCGAAGCGTGGAGTTCCAGTGATTCTTGATGGCGTTATCGGTGCGGCCAGGGAGAAGGCGGGCGATGGTGGCCCATTTGTTCCCGTGGATGGCGTGGGCGCGGAGGATGACGGCGTCCTCGGTAGGGGTAAAAGGTCGGTGCTGGACGGCGGGATTTAGCTGGTTGCACCACCGGAGGCGGCAGGACTTGCCGGATCTCCCGGGAATCCCGGCGCTTATGACTGTCCAGTTTCTGGCTCCGTGCTCCTCCACAGCTTCATCAACGCCACATCCTCGCCGTGCTCCACGACCCCTTCACTTTATCTTCGTCGCTGCTGCCACAGCCTCCGGTACCATTACCGGCGACGACGTCGTTTTCTCTCTTCATCATTATCATCAAAAAGCCAGATCGGATATATATACAAATACACACAGAGAGAATAATCGGAAGAAGAAAAAGGGTTTATTAACTTCCGTGGTTGGAAATTGAAGAGAATAATGGATTTATATGTACATATGAAATTATATAAACTGCAAATTAAGGGGCTCGTTGAAATGAAAAAAAGACATTGAAGAGATGGTTTATAACTTATGACGCGTTTTATTTCGTTTTTATTTTCTGGTTAAGTAATTAATTTGCATGGATTAGTAAAATGGTTGAGTTGAAGTTGAAGGTGGGTGGGAGAGAGAGAGGGAGTTATAAGTTATAACGGACTTTTAAAAATAACGGGTTTTTGTTTAGGGGGATTTTAGTTTTTATTAGTGTTCAACGGATAGTACGGCTTTGAAACTGTGACGGTTAGGTTTCTGTTACCTGTGTTTATCTTAATTCTTTCGAATATTTAAAAAAAAAAAAAAAAAAACAAGAATGTTCACAGTTATTTTTTTTTCCTTCTAAATTTATTTTCTCTTAAAAATATACTATCAATATATATATATATATATATATATAAATACCCACGAGTTAAAATGATGACAAGTGGGTCTTTAGTAATTTGTTAAATTTTAAATTTTAATATAATTATTTATGGATTATCTTAACTTTTTATTAATCAAAAAATATAATCAACTTTTTTGATGAATTATTTTGGTAAATTAGATTATTTTTGGTCTAATTATCAACCATTTTCCTAATAAATTCATATCACAAGTACAAAAAGTCAATTTCCTCCACTCATTAAGCACTAGAATCTAGCTTTTGGTTTGACAGGAATTACTCTATTTTCTCATATTTAATTAATTATATAACTTGGTTAATTTTAAATTAAGGACTAATCACTATGTTTAATTATGGTATGACTTTGTAAGTATTTCGTTTAAATTAATTACTCAATTCTTATTATACAATTAGTTTATGAGTTTTCTGAAAATTTTGCTGAGATTAGCGGGTTGACAAAATTTTCTTATGATTTATTTCTGACAAAAAAGCACCAAAATTTAATTAATTCATTACACAAAATACATTTATTTTTTTAAATAAAAACATAAGATACATTTAGCTATAGATAGAATAGAAATAAAACTAAAATTAAATAAATAATTTCATAATGCTAAGTTCATGTTATATCAGGAAAGAAGATAATTAATTAATTAATAATGGACCTATGGTGATTAAATTATGTTTTATTTTAAAAAATTATGAAATATTTGTGCAAAAAAAATATTTTATTGTATAAATAATGGATTTATTTATTTAAATCAAGATTGGAGATTTTATAGAGATCATGTATAAAGATAGTGTAAGTGTGACAAGGATTTTTTGGTTAATTTTGTTTTAAATTAGTGGAGGATTATCATATTTATAAGGAAGAAAAATAAATAATTATTTTAGGTAAGGCAAAAGTGCGTTTTCTGGTAACCAAATATGTGTCCAATTCTATATTTAGTATCAATTTTATTTTTATTTTATTTTATAAAAAAAAGGTTTAAAAGTATTTCTAAATTAATTTTAACACTTTAGAAATATATATATATATTTTTTATCAATGTATATTCTTCTTTCTTGACACATATATTTAGAATGTTATTTTTAAAATATTACCCAAAAAGTCTAAGTGTATGAATTTAAAATTTTAAAATTTTTTAGTAAGAATTATCTTCAAATTTATACTTAATTCTTGCATCATTTTTTTTTTTAATCTAAATGAATTCTACCATATAATTTTTTGATTTATTTTAAAACATAATTTACATTGATAATATAGATATATATTTGATCTACACTTCACTCTCAAAATAGTAAATAAAGAAAAATTTCAAACTCATACACGGATTCAAGAGCAATTTTTTTCCAATATGCATGTCATATATATAGATGTATCTACTTAATATTTAGTGAAGAAGGGAAAAAGAAAAATTTTGGGGAGAGAATTACGTATGTTGTAGTGTGTACGTATAGGTGGTGGTTTGATCATTGATGAGAGAAATTAGAAGGCAAGAAAAGTCTCTGCCTCTTGCTTCTAATCCGGCAATTTGAAGTTACAGAAGAAGAAGCAATCCTACTGAGAAAAACATTTAAGGACTGTCTAAGAGTACTCATTGACACGCTTCCCTTAGTGGACATCACCAAATTGCTCCTCATTCTTCCTCCAACACTTGATATGTCAGCCCTGACAATGCTCATTTTCAGGCCTTTTAGGACTCGTATTAGCTCGGAAAATACCTCTGGCCGATCATCACAGCAGAGGGTTGCCCTGAAGAAGGCGCTCTCACTGCTCCCCTTTGAATCGGCCGCACAGTCGTCCACAGTCACTTCATCAACTTCTGTTGGGACACTCAGTGCTTTGCTCGCTTCTGTTGCTTTTCTCTTCAGATCCTTCACTTGTTCTATTACGCTCCCTAGCAGAGCTGCCTTGTCCATCTGCAGATTTGGATAATAAAACAAATGAAGATTCGGTTTCTTGATTTGGAAATCGAAGAATCAAACAAATGAAGATTCGGTTTGTTTGGTTTGGGAAATTGAAAAACAAAACAAATCAAGATTCGGTTTCTTGATTTGGAAATCAAAGGTAACGCTATTTTTGAAATAAATTCATAAATTTAGTATTGATTCAAGTGGAAGGCGATGAATTCAAATGCTATTACAATAATGCATTCCAGATTTCCCCAATAAATTTTGCCTAAATTCATGAATTAGACACCACCCGTGATCGCATTTTTTTTAGCTTATTAGAAGAGCAATACCACTGTTGGTAGATCTCATAGATCGAAATTTTCCTTCTTTTAACAAGTTGATCAATGATTTTATGATCCTCCTGGTTTAATCCAGACCTAATAGATGTACAATTCATCTATCATTCGATTGCTAAGGAGCATGTAGGCACCCGAATTGAATTGAGTCGAAGTAAACCAAATGGTTAGGTATTAAATTGAACCAAACTGGGGATTAGTGTAAATTATAGAGTAAGAGAAGAATCATCAGTTTAATTTTACCTTATCAGACTTAGGGATGAGTTTTCTGAGAGTGGCAAGCTGAGCATTGATCCTGTCCCTTCGTCTCTTCTCGGCTTGGCTATGGCTCTTCGACACCGATGCGGCCTTGTCTTCTGCAACTCCTTCGACTGGAATTGACCACGAAGGGCATCCATGGAGCTGGACCGAGTCAGGAGAGGCCGAAACGCAAGGAGGTACCGACCATGGAAATAGACATCGAGACTCACCATCGTTGGAATCTGAGAAATTAGTAAGTTCAGGCCAAGCAGAATGATAAAAGTAAGAATTCTCCATGGATGACAGGTATGCTCTGAAATATAAGAAAGAAGAGCAGTTATCTATGATTGTGTATGTGTATATATATATATATGTTACGCGTATTTTATATATGTAAAAAATTCTTTCTGGGTTTCTTCTAAAACCTAACAAATAACAAGTCTCTGGCTTTTATGAAGGCATCCATCCATAAGCAAAAGAGAGCTTCACTGTTTTATGCACTAATAATTTTGTGATCTTCATTATCTTGATGGTGATTGGTGTGATATGTAGAGACCTTTAATTGGTCAAATGAAAATCTTCTTTGGCGGTATCCGGCTGTCATTTCAATATGAACTTCCTTTTTGACGATTTGTATCAAAGTAATTCATGGCATTTTAAGGATTATAATGAAGCATGGATAAACAAGAAATTAAATTGTGTTTTAGCAGATTATAATGAGAAATTTTGATAATAAGGTAAGTGGGTAGATATAGAACATCAATCTGTTTCATCACAGAAGCATTAGATATTATGAATAATTTTTGAAAAATTTTCTTGTTCCCTGGTGCTTATCCAGTAAGAATTTTTTTTTTTAAAATTTATTATTAAAATTTTAATAAGAAAAATACAATGTAGAAAAGTTAAAACTTAAAATAATAAAAGAGTAACAACATCTTTTTTTTTTCTCTTTTTTCCTGCAGACACAAAAGATGTGGGTGAACCCACAAGCAATTTTTTTTTTTTTTTTTTTTTGCTTTAGTATTGTATTTGCTAATCTCTTTGTCACAATCATTCAACTCTTTTAAGGCAGTACTTTTATTTTTTATTTTTTCTCTCCATCTTTTTTTCTTCTACCCTCCAATATACTGGGTGAATCAGCTTGGCCGAGTTCTTGAATGTAGCCACAGTTACATTCACCACTGTGCCCATTACATGGACTTTCACATTTCAGGTTGAGTTGTATTGCATACTGGGAAATATTTCAATTAGATTTTATATGAAGAATTTAACAATAACATGTTAGTGTTGTGGTTCAGATTTTAATACTTTGTTTGAAAGATACGAGTTAAATTCTTATTTCTACTTAGTCGATCATCGTCAATGTATAATATATTTACAAAATAATAAATTTTATGTTCTTAATAAAATTTAAATTAATAACCTTCAAAGTAAAACACGGGTCATAATGTCGGGCAGCTCTTTAAAGAACTGTTTCTTTAGATAAAATTTTCTTGAATCCACTTAGATTTCCATCTATCAGTACAAAGTCAAGTTGATGCCAAAGTGGCCACTCATTTTTTAATTTTTGGTGGCTTATTTTGTCCAGTTTCATTTGGTTGCATCTGTGCTCAAGAACTATTGAAGTCCTACTGTCCTACGCAAGCAAACAAGAGAACTTCAATTACAATCACCAATTGGTCACTTTGTAGGGTAGGGTCAATAATAATAACAACGACAATAAGATTCAAGGCAGCATTTTCATCTCAACCAACAAAAGAAAAAGGACTATAAAGATTGATACCGAACATTGATCAATCAACCCATTTATACTCCCAAGTTCTCTCTCAGTATCCACTGCTGATAATGATCTCTTTTTTCTTTTTTTTTTTTCTTTAATTTTTCCCTTCCAAAACCCATGTTTTGAAGATCAAAAAGGAGGAAAGAAGAAGGGTTCTCCAGATCTTCTCACATAAATCATATATATACATATATATATATATATCACAATGAAAATGTGCTAAATCTAGCTACATATTTTCTTAATGAACTTGACTACAAAAGATCTTATCAAACAATCTAACTGCTCAAGTTGGCTTCAACTGTACTCTGGGATGAGCTTTAGAGATTATTAGGATCTTCTACGACAAATCGAAACGATTATATGTATCTATACGTGTGTATGGGGTCGATAAAAGTTTACATCCATATAGTAAACAAGCTGCAACCAGAAGGAACTGGGGGGAAGGGAGAGGAGTGAGAGGGAAGGGATAAACCATGAATGAGAAGCAGGCCCAGCATAAGCACATGCTGGCATCACATCATATAATGACTTTTTTTCCATTTACGGTACATCTCGGTATTCCATTGCTAATTTAAGCAAAGCATGCATCACACGGGAACATTAGAGTATAATTTTTGAACCATAAAATTCAATGATATGATAACAAGATTCCTTGTCTAAGAAGGAAATCAAAAATAGGGATGCCCACCTGATGTAATGTCCAACCACGAGGTAGAGGTAAATGTTAGAATATTGGCGCAAATCATGCTCAAAATTAGGTCATACAAGGATACAAATCAAGTGCACGAAGTAAAGTGAAGAGCCCACCAGTAAACTGTATTCTCGGTGAATTAGCTTAGATGTGTCAAGCACTCTTACTAACATGTTGTCAAAGTAATCATAGAGTAGTTAGGCATCCTGTGTCGAAAAAAAAGTCTGCAATAAAATCAGACCTAAATCTGATATTGAGAGTTCAGCTACTTGACAGCACAGCAAAACATGATTTATGTGCTCCTTTCAAAAGATATGGCGGCAAGATATACGGAGGCACCGTCTTTCTATATTTTCCATCAAATGGAATCCTACGAAACATCACGACTAATGATCACACGAGTATATGCTTCTACTTTTAAGTATTTTCAAGAACATTTCACTGCAGAAGAGGATAAAGATAAAGTGCAACTGAAGCAGTAAAAGCTTTACCTCTAGGGTTAGTACATGTAAATAGAAGTTCGGTTGAGTAAAGATTCAGCAAAGCCAGACTCAATTCTTCGGATGAAGTAGCCTATGGGAGAGTGGAGTCAGAAGGAATTGAATAGCTTCTATCACATTTATTTGATTAGTTAGGCATAAAATTTCACTGAAGAAAAGCTCTTACAGATAGAACAAATTAAATATCGATATGTACATTCATGTATTTCTGTTGACTGTGAATAGTTTGCAGAAGATAAGCATCAAAGGTACCTCAAGCAAGGATAGGTTTTGATCTTCAATGGAAGTATTGAGGAGGTAGCTCATTAAGAGAATGCAAAATAACACTGCGTTTAACCTCAATATTCATTAAAATGTATTGCACCAACTTTCCAGACTATGTAAGTAGTTGTAAACATTACTGTGCTGATGAAAACAAATGAAAAGGCAATGATGAATAGATCCATCCCTCCAGGAAACTGAAAAGTCAGACCCTGCTTTGGCAATCCACGGTCCCTGTCATCAAACAAGTTCGTAGGAGCTTCTGGGAGGCCAGATCTCTTCTTTCCCTTCTCACTTTCTGTAAGCGCATCCAGCACTTTGTTGCCCATTGCTGATTTAGATAACTTTGTTTCATTGTAACGGCTGAGAACCCTGGCTGCCCGTAGTCTCTCTCTTGCTGTTAGAGGTGATCTTTTGGCTGTAGATTGCAAGTTCGGAGATTGAACCACCTCCTGCTTTAGATCTGAAGAAACAATAGAACCATTAAGAGCATCAGACGTTTGAGACCCTGACTTGTCCCCAACACTAGTTTGGATCTGACCACTTTGTCCCAGAGAATCAGAAGAGGAGGGCTTAACAGTAGAATCAGAAACAAATTTTGTAGCATCTGCTGTACCCGTATCACCATTCTCGGTGGCAAGACAATCACTATCTGCTATGGAACAAGGTAAGATTAAACTTCTTTTCTTCAAAGGCCTCCTAAGACCATACACCCAGAAGGACGATGCCAATTGGGTAAGCTTTGATGTTGATGCGTTGATTGAATATCTCGAGAAATGATGAGATTTTGCTTGGAACTTTTAACAGAGAAACATTTTGGCAAATAATCAGCATAAGGATAGAAGTCGCCAATATATTCCTAGAGAACATTATGTAAAAGAAGTCACCAAGCTTTCTCACACCAGCACGACACAGCATACAAACAAATAGTCAAGTTCCATCAATTGGGCTCCATAAACATTTATTTCTAGGACCTTGATCCCTCCTTATCATCAACTCATGGTTAGGAAAAC
The DNA here is from genome assembly GCF_000150535.2 of Carica papaya. The sequence goes on from NW_019014673.1 coordinate 1,019,758, forward strand.
TCGTTAAGCCATTAAAGATCAAATACACCCCAAAAGCACCAGCAGCACATGAAGGTCTATACACAGATAAAATGTCCTAACAAAATTTCACTAAGGAGGCGTGAATTGGCGCACTTATTGTCATAAAAACTCAAATAGAAAGAAAATCTACGTTAACAAGCTGAATTTAGCAAAAATCCCTCTCCTTGTGATCCAAAATTTAGTTAATTACTTATCGAGTATTGTTTCAGCTCAAGAACATCTAATATTTTCAGATTATATAGTAATTACAGGAAAATAATAAGTTAATAAAGGCTGATAAAACTCGAAACAAAGAGACATTAGCTACTTGAGCTGACAATAACAGAGTACTAGTAGATTTTATTTTTTGGAAAAAAAAAAATAAGCAAAAAATAAATAGAAACCACCATTTCTATGAGACCAGAAACTCACCGTGGAATTTAAGGCGACGATTGAATTCAGAGAAATCGCCATTTTTATTATTGTGGATTCTTCAGGGGCCGAACATGCAGGAAGCGGGGGGGACGGGTAAGAGAATCTAAGCCTGCGGGGTTTGTGGCAAGGAAGTGAACCACAACGGAGAAGATGAAATATCTGTTTCAATGTCCACAGCCCCTTATGGCGCGTGGTTCCGACGCGGGAGCCTTTTCCGTACGGTTCCTGTGTATATAGCCGTAAACACGGGCTTTAAATTTTGGTCTTGTTCAGCATGTTTAAGTCCTCTACTTTGCTCACACCGGTAACTACTACTCATGAGTTAAATTTACTTCTTCCTTGGACACTTTCTTCCTTAAATCGCTAAAATCATCGTAAGAAAAAAAAAATGTCTCTTCGTGTTATTTACCTTCATTAGTAGGTTTTCCATTAGTTAGCGGATTGGAAATATGTAAAAAGGGATGATAAAGTTGATGTTAGCAGAGAATCCAGTAAGAAGCCAGGAAAGGAGGAGAAAAATTATATTGACGCAGTAACTACGGTATCATAACTGCGAAGAATTAATCAATGACGCGGATCAATATTGGTTATTGATGTCTTTTTAAGTGAGGCGAAATTTAGTTTAGCAATTAACTGAACCCTTCTTTTAAAATCATTAAGGAGACTTTAACCGGATCCTTTACTTATAGCTTCCTACCTACGACTGCAGGAGGTCGTTTCCATAATCTTTCATTTGTTATTTTCTCACTTATTTTTCTGATTTGTAAGAGACATTTAAATAAAGGTTTTTTTTTACGTGCATTTACTGAATCGAGCTTTTTCAACTGATTATGTACATAGCGCTTTCAATCTTAGCAAATTTTTTCTAGAAACCTGATGCAATCTTCATACTCAATCTAAAATCATAGAGCTCATGACCAAATGAAAAAGAAAGCACAAACATGCGTTTTCATGAGTTCCACGTTTCATAATCAGCATTCAGATGGTACTACTTCAACTAATCAGTTCCAAATTCTTTGTAGACTTAAAAAGGTTATATTTAAAGGTTATAAACAACACAAAGTCTAATTTAAGGATAAGATAAAAACCAAAAACATCATGAAGGGAAAATTAACAACAGTTTTGAGATTTGAGCAATTCAGTAGAAAGCCTCACCATAAGCACCATAAATCGTTAAAGCCAACAAGATTATGATTCTTGAATGATTGTGGGAAAGACAGCAAAACCAGTTTGTGTTTATGATCAAAGTATGAAAAGTTTCGTATTATACTTGACCAAGCCCTTAACCCAGAAAAGAACAATTTTGGAATTACTACAAATACATGAAATCCTCGGCTCGCTTTCTATCAGCAGCCAAAAAATGCCTCTGCTAAACAAAAGAATATTACAAAACATATCCACACTGCTAAAATGATTGAGGTAAAATAAATGTCAATTATTAAACTAGACTGGTTTCAACCCTACTTGACACAAGGAACACGAAAAAGATCTTTTAAGAACAAAAGGCCCGACAAAACACCCCCAGATCCAAAGCCCAAAACTGCTAGGTGTTTCCTCCCTATTCTTGTTCATCGAGCAAAAAGATGACTGGGTAATTTCCTTTAGAAATGATCGTGGCTCCATTATTAGTAATTACCCATTGGTGGCATGCCAAAAGGAGGCATTGGAGGCATCCCCATGCCCGGCATTGGTGGAGGGGGAGCAAAGCCTCCTCCCATCCCAGGTGGGCCACCCATTCCTGGCATTGGGGGTGCAGGCAAAGCAAGGGGTAATAATTGAGCATACATGTTCTGCAACAGAGAAAAAGGAAATTGGTGAAGTGAAATGAATCTGGGCAAAGCATTACATAGATGCAGTTGCAAACCAATGGGTCAAGCCTCTGACATGCTTCGAGAGTACCAACATGCCATGCAAACGAACCAAACATTTTTCTTGGTGACAGGAAAAAGCATTACCTGCTGTGCAATAACGTCCTTCTCTTCCTGCTCCTTAGCCTTAACTTCTTTAAGAGCTTCAAGCTTTTCCTTCACTAGGTCATCAACTTTGCATGTGTATTCGCGGATGAACTGAAAGGGAAGAAAAAAGATCAGAGAACCACTAAATTCATACACGGGTTTCATCTTGTACAGAAAAGGATCAGGCGCTGAGAAAGAGAATGCTCATGTGAAATACTCTACAACATGGCAACAACTAGTAACCTAAAGATACCTAATTCCACAAAACGAAACCCCAGTAAGGCACCGGATGATAGGATAGAGCAAAACTAGTTACCATACTATGTCAAAATCCAACACCTAAGCATACTTGGGTCATTTTTATAGAAAAGGATCAGGAGCTGAGTAAAAGGATGCTCATGTCAAATACTCTCCAACACTCAACACCTAGCCTAACGATGCCTAATTTAACAAAATGGAACCCCCAGGACAGCACTGGATGCAGGATAGGGCAAAACTAATAAGCATTCGTCAACATCCAACACCTAAGCACGTCTACCCCTCGGGCCTTACTCCAGCAATGTACTAAGACCAAGTGACAAAAAAGGTATGAAGGGTTAGAGATCCACCTAGAAACTCCTAGCCCTGTCAGGAAAGATGCCAACTATCTCTTGTTTTTATGAACTACAAAAAACATACAGAGGATCAAATAAACAGAAATTTGACTCCTCTTTTTTTTAAAAAATAACAGAATTTGGCTACTCTTATAATAAAAATTTCACCAAGGTCACAAGACGAGACCAAAGTTCCTGAAGATTGGAGCCTAACAATGAGTGCATGAATCAAGGTTGTCCTAATTAACATGATGCATCTGCAGTTCGTTTGATAAAGATTAAAAAACATGTAATAGCTAGAGAAACAAAGAAATCACCTGCAACAGATATGGGAAAGCAAAGTCAAGCATATTGTTGATCCAGGCAAGTTCAAAAGCAACATCTGGTCGAATCAAATCATAACAAACAAAGAGGCATGATGCAAAACACTCCTTCTTGCCCTGCACAAGCCCAAAAAAAATCATTTTAAATTAATATATTGCATGTATAAAAGAATAATATGGTAATGAATGAGGAAAAAAAGTATAGTCCAACTTTGATCACCTAAGCTACATTAAGCTATTTCTATGAAACAGAAAATTGAACATCACAGAAATGATAATTGACCAAGGATATGAAATGTCCCAACTGATATCTTGGTGCTGCTCCAGCAACATATACAAGGTATTCCAGGCATAAAAAACTAATCAAGATACCGCACTATCATAGTAGTGTTCCAAGCTTACACATAAAAACCCCTTTTTCACATGCTGGAATTATTTGAAAATGAAATAAATATGCATCCACCATCAAACACGAATTTTGTTGCACTTAAAGTACCTGCTCAATGAAATAAACAAGCAACTCCTCTGCAAGTTCACGGTCACCAGATTGTGAAGCTGTCTCCATGGCATCCTTGTACAGGTTATCCTTCTTTGACAATGAAATGGACTGCTTCCATCTGCCAGCCTTTTTGTAGATATAAGCAGCAACACGTCTCATCTCAAGGAGCTCATGTTTCTCAATCTGCCCAAACCATTCCAAAAAGGCTTACAATGTGAGACTTTCTAAAAGACGACAACCAAAATAGTTAATAGCTGAAACGCACCTTCTGTGCAAGGCCAATTTGATCAAAGCTATCATGCAGATCGATAGACTCACGCAACCTGTCATAGTCCTCCTCCTCTACATAAATCTCATTCAATGCTTCATTGACAGCAGATACATTGTTACTTTGGACAGCAACCATGTATGGCTTGATAAGACGCAAGTGACCAGCCTGAAACACACCAACAGTTCTCAATGAAATTAGACCCATAAAAGAAAAACAGTTACTTCCGAACAGAGATTATCTCCCAGCATGAACAGACCTTTCGCATAATGTCAACAACGCGTGTGTGGTCCAATCTGAGTGCAAGCACATTGAGAAGATCGTTGATGATATCAGGATGTTCTTGCAAGTAGAAATGCACTGCCTTGTAATATAGCTCCACATTAGCAACTTTGACAACAATATCTTTGAACTGCATGTGATCCCATGCTTCAGGGGAGTGATTCATGACAGTCGTTGCCGCATTGTCAAACTCATCATATTGGATATATAGATAAGTAAGTTCTTTCCAGTGCTGTTGTTCATCACAAGCTCTAATAAGTTTGGGAATGTTGAGACGGGTTGAAAACAATTTGATATGTTCCATCAGTTTCTCATAACGGTATCTGGCATAAAGAACTCCCAACTCAGTAAAGATGCCCATGTGTGCACGTTCTAAACCTAAACCACTCTCCATTAGAGAGATTAATTCATTGAAGCATCCTCTGTTCTGGTAATATTCACTTACTTCCTCAAGGTCATCCACCTATGAACATAACAACATATCATAATATTATAACATGTGGAATAAAAAGCAACAAACATGATGCATCAATGAAATTATTAAGCATAAAATCCAGTAAGGAAAAAGTTAATTCAAAACAAAAGGCAAAAAAGGGGAAAAAAAAAAGCACCCTCCACCTCCTTTGGCAGGTCCTTAGGCCCAGCGGCCCATGGCAAAGGGGGTCATAACTGAAAGTTTAAAAGGAATACCTGTATAATAATGTTAAGTCCACATATCTGTGCCAAGCGAAACTCTTCTGCATCAACGCATGCAAAGCAAACTTCTTTCCATGTTTTGGCACTGTTGGCTTTTCGTGCTGCATCAACAGCACCTTGGAACTGTTTTAGCTTCACAAGTGTGACAGCCAACTTAGCCCAGTTTGATATGAAGGCATAAATTATTTTTGCAGCTTCGTACAAGGCTTCATCATATAGACGATCACCAACATTTTGAAGATTTGCCACATTTGGCATCAGAATAAATTCTTCAATTTCACCCAATCTATCAATCTTAGCATATGCATATATAAGCTCACTATCCACCTTGGGCTCCTTCACCTTCTGTCTAACCATCATTAGATATCTAACCAAGTCATGGTAGACGTTTGCATCCTCCGCAGCACGAATAACATCAAGGAATTGAGTGGCATCATCAGCCCGAATAAATGACTCAATTGCATCACTAACCAGGCCCTCTCTGAGCTGAGCCTTTGCCACCTGGCTCCAAACAGCATCTTCTTCAACACGAAATGCAAATTCCACTGCCCGTTCAATGCTTCTGATATTGTCTAATAACACATTGACAGCCTGAACGTTTAAGTTAAACTTCTTGAAAATAGCAAACGCTTCCTCATAGAGCTGGGCTTCAACAGCCACCTCTCCTACTGCAGGTCCATCAAAGTTATCTAGTCTGTTAATATAATCCATAACTCTTGATGGGTCTGCCTTAATAGCTGTCAAAATAAGCAGGTTTTGCAGATTGAAGTTCCCACTGAATGCAGAGTTTTGAAGCACAATCTTTTCAAGAAGCTCAATGAGCTCATGTGGAAGATCTGCTGTCATGAATGCTTTAACAGCTGCAGAAACTTGTTCTGGGCTCTTACTTTCTGGTAAAGCAGTAGACACAACTTGATCAATAAGTTGTCTTCTATAGCCATTTTCAGGATCAAGAACCTTGTCCCAGAGCACGGCATCCATCCTTTCAACCACGTACCTGTAATTGAAGGACAAGCAAATGAGACTACCAGCAAAAGTAATACTTATGCACAAATAAACAAATTTAAAATGAAGGGAACCGCATACCTAGCTTGCAATTTGAACAAAGAGTTTTTATTGGTGACATTAATAAGTTCATCATCACATTGACCTCTCCGGTAAGCCACGACTGCCAGGGTGGGATCACGCTTCTCACAATACTTACCAACAACCCGAGAATCATAATAAGGGTTGGTAGTAAGGAAGTGCTCCGGATTGTTATTGCTATCAATAATGATTTTACCCAGGGCATTATGGACATGTACATCTTGGCTTCCCTCACTAACTAAATGCTCCAAGAACTGAGTGAGTAAACGAAGACGGTTTCTGGCAACAAAAATAAACATTAAGACAAACAATTTGAGCTACTAAAAAACCCATAAGGAGTTAAAAAAATTGAGCAAGAACTCAGAGGATGGTAGGAACCACCTCTTTTCACATTCATCCACAAGGGGCTCAACTGGAAGCAAAGATCGGACAGAAAGAATGAGACCCTTAATGAAATCTTCTGGGCATTCATCATCTAGCAGCTGACCAACAACTAAGGGAGCATTTCCAGGGTTCACCTACCAAAAGAATTCACAATTGTTTACATTCAAACTGATATGATCATGCATCAGCGGAGATGGAACAACCATCCATCAGCAGAAGGGAAAAGAGACTACGTAATACCTTCTGGACATATCCTTCAATGTAACGGAGCATGTTATTCGTATAGAGGTAGTGGGTAAGATCTGGAACAAACCCAAAACGATCACAAACATTAATTAGTGGTCGAGCATCAGGAAGCTTGGCTTCCATCAAAAAGTTTTTCGTCTTCTCAGGATCATAGAAGTTTGATTCTCTAGTCACACGCTCCACTTCCTTTATTTGTCCCGTTTTTGCAGCTGCCTCAATGTACTTAAAGTGGATATCAGGATCCTCACTGCTCCACAATTTAAAGAAAAAAAAAACATAAACATTCACACTGACTTGAAACAGTTATAATCCGACCACAGAAACAGAAGGTAAAGATCACCTTGAACTCAAATATGAACCCAGGAAAAAGTACAGCCCCTCATATGACTTGAACTGCTCAAATAGCTTAATGCATGCATCAACACCCAACTGTTCACAGTACTCCTTCGCAGTCTGCAGAAATATGAACATGTTTGTCTCAGCTAATGTAATAGAATTCTTTTAGATACCTCCTTTTTTTCTTGAAACAACCTAACATAATAAATATTATTGACATACAAGAAACAACACCGTTTACCTGCACAATTATCTGAATGTTGCCTCTGAGTTCACTAATAAAAGGTCCTTCATGCACTCCAGGGCCCATTCCCGAGACAGCGAACCAAAAAACTCAACAAGTGCCTGATGCAAAACAAATGATCATCAGCAACTGCTTATTATTCGATTTCAGCAACGAATCTAGCTGAGGATAATATATACCTGTGGCTCAATTGCATGTGTATTTACAATCACACGCTTTAGGTCAGGCAACTCTGTGTAGTGCTGCACGAAAAGGAAAACTGAAATGAGTTTTGTGATATCAACACACAAAAATATAAAAGACCACCTGGGCCGTACTCACCCGCAAAGCTTGCATGTAAAGCCCAGCTTTTTCACAAAGTTGGGCAATTCGAGGACGATCATAGTGAGTAAACATCCCATTGGCTAAAATTGCATCAGCAACATTCGGAAAAGTCACCAGATTGATCTCAAGAACCTACATGTTAGAAAGGAAGAAACAAAATAGTGAATTAACTAACTTAGATAGTTAAGATTCAATAGAATCACTTAGAAACAGAAATTAGATAACCTTGGTTTGGAGATAACCATGTTCTGATAGATTTGGCTTCAAAACATCTAATAGAAACGCTGTTGCCTCACGGATCAAATTCCTCTGAGAAGTACAAAATCAGCAAATTTTTATAAGAAACTCATAAGTAGCCTGGTATTTAGCACAGCGCAAGAATTCTATATAAAACAGCACAAAGCTAGAATTCTTATTGTTTATACACCTGAAGAAAGAGATCTGTAATGGTATTATAATCGAGGGGACAACCTCCTTCCATCTGGGACATCATCAATGCAAAATTGACAGCTCCCTGTAATTCAGAAGCAGAGAATAATTTATTATAAATCAAAACAAAATATTGTTTTCACATGAAACTACTTTCATCCAAATAATATTGAAAACCTGCAATTTTCATTGACAATTGCACATTATCTAAGTGTGCATGTCATGATAGCACATATGATCCCTGTCCTGCTAGATCAGTGCTTGTACAACTCAATATCTTTTAGCCCCTCTAAGACTAATTCAATTACCTGAGGATCCGTCCGAAGTATTGTTTGCAGAAGGAACAAATAATCAGGAGTATATCCAACCTAAAGCAAGAACATTAAGAAAAAAAATCAGTAACCTGGCATCCAATAATGTAAATAAATGAGAACAACAAGAAGATAGATCTTATAGTTGATAAAAAAAGATAGTGTGCTAAAACAATAAAGACATCATGTTATTACCTGCTTTGAATAAATTAAGATTTTGTCAAACTCCCTTCGCTCGGCAAAAGCTGCAACAACTTTTGGAGTTGCTCTAGCTTTAATGTATATTTTAAGAGCAAGATCATTATCCACAGTCTGCAATATCAAAAATCAACATTACCAGAAACGGCATATATATATTTTTTTTGAAATGCCATAAATTAAACTATTAGAAGTTATAGATTCATTTAGTTTTCAATTCTGTATTTCAATCAAACCTTCACTAGGTCTCCAAGTTCCTCACTGCATTCCAACTTATCCTCAGCCAGCCAGTTCTCCAAAAGATTTTTCTTGTTCTGATTCACCACAAGACGAGACAATTCCAATGACTCAA
>NW_019014673.1:1031907-1046125 GCF_000150535.2 Carica papaya
GACAGATCATTACCTGCTCAAGCATCTGATGTGATTTCATTTTTGCCTTCATCTCAATGTTGAATATCTGTAAATGATCCTGTGTGGTCCCTGGGAGTTGAGCTACAAAAGAATGATAAGGAACATGAGCACATACAAACAAACAGAGTACTAAAACCATGAGAAATGAAAATAATCGCAACATAATTACTGAATAATATAAGATTTGGGATGAAATTAAACAAAATAATTTTCCTTGCAAAATATTAACTAGCTATTTCAAGTATCAAGAATTCCCTAAAGAAACATAGAAAGCCACTTTTCCTGCCTTCTCTGAAACAAAAACAAAGCAAGTTCTGCCGCTGAATTAAGTAAAAGAGCTGGACATTCTGACTTAGTGGTTCATCAAGGACAATAAATTTACATTTCATGGCAGACTGCTAGGACAAATCCTCAAAACCTTAAGATAAAAATCTCAAAAATAAAGATAAATGCATTATAGATTACAAGTACTTTCTATGACAACATTCCTATTGAATTTTTTTATACAGCAAATGCTTTTATGCAAATTTCATACCAATATCAGAATATCCTTACCGTAAAACAATTATGTGATACCAACTAGGATCCTGATCGACAAGAGAGCTTAGCTCAACCTCCCCCCCGCAAAAAAAAAAAACAAGTGACAAAGGACCTTTGCTGAATATAGAGATCTAATTGGAATATGCAAACAAATCCCCCATTCATCTCCCCAACATAAGAACAAAGGTGAGATCATTCTAGATTGACCTTGTTTAAAGATATAATATGTTTATATATCTTTTTGGACATAGTTTAAGCTTTAGAGGGTGGAAGTCTATGACGACAGACACATATTATGTCATCTATTGCCGCATTTATATATTTTACCATATCACTTCAATTACAGCACAGTGTTTTAGTCTTTCCATATCACTTGAGTAGACCATATTGTTTCTTTATGAATTTAACTCATTCACTACTGTGGAAATTTAAATTTCCAGCATTGGTGGATTATTCTTTACAAGCATTTAAGGTTAACACCGATTTATGCAATGCGAAGATTCTAAATCTGGATAATCGTTATGATAAGAAAAACGTAGAAAGGAATTCTCACCGTCAGGTGAACACAAACATAATAAACATTACATGATATATACTCTTGGGGCTTTATATGACATCTTGCCAAGCTTAAGTGTTTGTAGCAATTCCATAAAGGAGTTGAAGCAACATGGATTCAGATGCATCTCAATGTACGTCTAACAAATAAAAGCAAGATAAATCCATCACCTATAAGATGAAAGCCATTATTGTAAATATGACCATTCTTGATTATAACAATACAAACCTCTAAATATTCCATGCAATCTAACAGAAACGCCAAATAAACTATACCACATATCCTACCTTTCAAGGCAAGGATTCTAGAGTTTGGATTCATCAAAGCTGAATCTGCTGTAATAGGTCTCCTCAATGGTTGCATTGGCATATTCATGTCAATAATGACAACACTGTTCTGCGGAGCTGTTTCTCTTACACATATATACTTATCAGACTCCATCGTAACATTTGTAAATGTGATGAATTGCGGACTAATCCCAATGCTCGGTAGCTGCAACCACATATCAGATCACACAATTTCAACACTCAATTCCTCAACATTCTTGCATCACTATGCGTCTTTAACTATTTTGAAGCATGTACATATACAACACAACATTTGCACATAGCAAAATTATAAAATACACAGATCTGAACAGAAAATGGCCTCATCAGATCTGTACAAAGCATAACACCAGCTAATCATTACAGAAACTCTTGATACGGCGAATCAAGCGAAGTTATATCAGACTGCGTGACTGTAAAACGAAATTGAAACTCTAAAATTTGCTAACTCAACAAAATGATCAACCAGCTGAGTGATTGAGTTCAGAACATAACTAATGCAAAAAGTTAAGCTAGATTACTACAAGTATCCGATGAATCAGGCCAAAAGCAAAAGCGAAAATGGAAAAGGCGAGTGAGGGGCAACTTACAGTTAAGACCTCCTTCATGGTGATCGGAGCGTTCGCGGCCGCCATGGTGTCTCTCAGATCGACGGCTCAGAATCAAGAACCAGATGCAGAACCAGATCTACGGCCGAGATTGAATCTTCAATTGAGAGTCAAAACACCAAAAGGAGATTAAAGATGATGAAGATAAAAATGAAGTGGATTCAAATCGCTGCGAGATCTGAAGCAGCGATAAGACCCTTGAAGTTGCTCCGAGCAAGAGAGAGGAAGAAAGAGAGATGGGAAATTTTTGCAATGAAGAGCAGAGAGAGATCTAATTCAGGCACCACTTCGAAGACAGAAATGAAAAATATAAGAACAAAAAAAATCCCCGCAAAAGGGAAAGGACGTGTTAAAAATGTGCCTGGGCAATTGCTGGCTTCGGTTTTATAAGCGCCGGGTCCGGTAATGATTCGACCCGTTTTATGTTTTTTTTTAATTAATGTTCAAGAATCATAACCTTTTATTATTTAGTTTTTTTAGATAATAACGATCAATTATGCTTGGTTTATTAAGTTTTAACAATATTAAATATGTTTATTCACATGGTAAAAAAAACAATATTAAACATGCCAACACCAAGTTATCATAACATAGGTTAAAACTTTTGATTTAGCTTAATATATGACTATTTTTTCAAATTATTTTAAATTTTATATATTATTATTTTAAAGTTTTTACTAAATTCACTTATTTATTTGTGGTTGTGGACATTTATTAATTAACTAATGAAGATACAATTTATTAATTAATATCATAAAAATTTCCAAACACCATAATTAGCTAATGACATTTATATATTAAAACATACATGATATGTAGTTTTTTAAATAAATATCATATATTTAAAACTTAGTAACAATTATAAAATCTCTACATGTTTAGAGTATTAATAGTTATATTTTTATACCATAATTATTCTAATGTTTATTAAGAAAAATTAATTCGTAATATATTTTAATTAAAAATTACAGCATATCTATTAGATATTCAATTTGTAAATTAGATTATATCATTTTAAATAATTATAAAATTTACTGAAATAATTTGATGTTGTATGCTAATCCACCACTTATTAGGAAGGTCCAACCAATAGTCTAACTTGCTACTTCACTCAAACTCAAGCCAAAAATTATGGTATCATTAGTTTTTTTCCTATTTTAACAAGTACTTAATATACTATGTTTTATTATATTTTATGAACAAAAAAAAAAAGTAAACAGTAAAACCTAATATAAAAAATTAAAAGCAAAATAAAATCCATGATATTAAAAGCTGTAGAGAAAATTTACTAAAACTAATAGATCTTTATATAATAAATAATCTAAGATTATATGCATTCAACATTTTATTTTATTTTTTAATTTAAATTATAGTGATATTTAAAATAAATGTTAACATTATCTAGTTCATAATTTATTAAATCTAAAACATACAACACATATTGCATTATATTGTACTATATCATGCTTTTCGTTATTGATACATTTTAATATATATTATTTTTAATTAGTTTAATGTATAAAATAAAATATTCCGTCAATATTAAAACATATATATATTTTAATGAGTTAAGTTCAATTAAAATATAGTAATCTTAGTGAATTTATTTAATATTATTTTATATGATCAGCTATTAGACATAACATGCGTAAATTTTGTTTATTGAACGTATAAGTAAAATCTTTAAATCAAATAAGAGAATAGCATAAAAAAGACAAGTGGAGGAGGAGAAATAAGTAGATGAAAATTTTATTAAGAAAAGAAAAAAAAATATTAATGATTAATGATTCATTTATAAAATATGTGATTTAAATAATAAGTAAAAGAAAATAATGGGTCATCATATCCTTCTTATTTAATATAGATATTTGAATTATTATGAAAAAATAAGTTGTAATCCAACCAAAATTATCCATCATATTGAAAATCGTCATGGGTTTTAACCTAATATAAGTTGAACCAAACTGTATCATGTTAGATTTTTAAAAACTAGCTAGCTAGGATGAGGCAAGTTCATATTTAAGTATTAAAAATTCATCAAAACTTGAAATGCTAGTGTATGTATGTTATAAAATAATATATTTATATGTTTAAATTTAAAAAATAAAAAATTATATAAAAAATAAAAGTATATAAAGATTGAGAAAAAGGAAAATCTTTTGAAAAAAAACAACTAAAACTAAATTTGAGTGTCCTCCACAACACCTCCTTCATTCATCTTCGTCTTCACACTTAGTATTTTTATCTTCAGTCATATTTATTTGATAACTCAATGCATATCTATCACGGTGAGTTGGTAACACCGTGAATTCATGACAACTGATAAATCACTCAGCATCATCAATTTTACAGCTTCACCATAAATAGTTACATGTTCTATTTTTTAGTTTTACAATTTCTCGACTTTGTTGAGAGAGTACAAATCAGGTAAAATTTATTACTAAATTCAATATTTGCACATGTGATAATTCATTTGTATTAATTTTATTCAAAATGGGCTCTTTTTATGTAGATACAAACAATTTTCATGCATTCGATGGTATTTTGAATTTTGAGTGTAATTCTATATTGTACAATAACGAGGTTAAATTAAATTTTTTTGAGAATTTAGTTTGGAGAAAATCATAAGTAGTGTAAGGTGGGTTTTATTGGAAACTCACAGGGTATAAAAAAGACATCTTTTATTAAACCAACTTCGGGTTCGAGATGGTTTCGGATTGATGTGTTACGTAGTCAAAGCGAGTTCGGATTTGACAAAACTCGCCACAAATATGTCTTGTTGACATCCTTAATCTAAATGTTGAGTTTTCGAATAAAATTTTTAATACTGATGTTAGAATTGATTATTATAAATAAATAAACATATCAACTATTAAACTAAGTTGTAAGTCTTATTAATATAATATAATTACTATTAAAGTTAACCAATAACAATTTAATTATCAACAATTTAGTAATTCATATAACGTGATGCTTTATTTAAACTTAAGAAAATTAATTATTTATTAAAAGAGTCAATTTATTTCAAAATATAACAAGGATCTCTATTTTTTTCTTTTTCTTTTTTTAAAAAAAGAAACATCAATATATAACAGGGGTCATCCTATTATCCTATTATGTTGTATTATTTTTACTAGTTGGAGTTAGATAAAACATGAAAATGTAAAAACCACTCCTCAATTGTCCTTGGAGAACTATTCAATTTTCCAATTGTTCTTGATTATGTTAAATGTATTTTTATAGAAAAACTATAATCTAACTCCATATTGCCTCTGTTCCCGCTAAACTTTGGCAACATCACTAGGGATAAAAACCCATTATTTAATTGGTCCAAACATGCATTGGCTTTAAGAAAAAGGTCCAATGTCTTCACATAACAGTTAGTGACCACAGGTATGTCTTAATCAAATGTTGGGTAAAGCAAAGAAGTTTTGCTTGAGAAGATCAGGTTGCTTTCATTGGATGTTTATATATATGCATATATATATATATATATATATATATATATGTATTATGAAGTTTCCTTCATTGGCCGTGGTTAGCAAACACAATGGGATGGAGCAACTGTGATAAAGAGTAAAACAACCAGACCTCCAAAAGTGGCTATACAATTTATGAGGTAAGCCTGCAATATATCTAACTGTTGTTGTTGTTTACTTATTTATAGAGATATATATATATATATATATATATTTCCTCATCTCAGGGTTGTGAAATTATTTATATATTAGGTAGAGGGAATTTTATGGCTGCTCTAGCTATTTCCATGTAAATCCAAAATAAGGATGTCAAAAGAAATTTCCAGTTTACTGTCTTTATGAACATCAACAGTGTTTTTTAACTTAGCTTTTTAGGAATATGCGGGCACTAATTGTTTTTTATCTAGAGCCCTAGTTCATATGCGAAAAAGGCTCATATATCACGGACTAACAAACAATACCTGGATTTGATGCCTGTGCAAATCTGTCTTTCAGTAAGATGAGAATCACCTTGGAGATTATTGATGCTGTTTCATCCTAAAATCAGTGATTAAAAGGAGGAACTTTTTTCTACCAGAAGAAAAAGGAGCATATCTCAGATGATCATAGATTTTAAGAAAACATATTTGATGATAAGTCTTAAAATACTATGTTATAGTATAAATTTATACTAATTTTTTATTTTGTGATTACTAATTACTGTTACCCACAAAACATTTGTCGGAGTAGTTATGTAACTATAATCAAAATGTGTATTTCTATGTGTTATGATACGAGTTTATCTTCTAACAAGTATTTATATGTCACGCATAATTATCGAAGTATAATACGTATTCATATTAACAAAATATACAAAAAAAATTAAAAATTAATGTAAAACATGATGCTATATAGGTAACCTTAGTCCGTCTATAATTTCCACAAGCATTATGATCACGATTCATTAAACCATGAGCCTCAACCTAGAAGATTTACAAATATAATCTATTGTCAGTATCAAAACCATCTTCTCCACTCTTAAAACCACTATCTTATCTTCTTTATCTAGTAGAGGAGAGGTGTCTGCTTTACAGATCGGTGCCTTCCATCCAAAATTGAAGCAAAATTTACTGGCGGTCATCCAGATTTTCTATAATAAATTACGAAACGAAACAACCTAATAGGATTATCATCACACTTATATCATCTGTGCTACCTCTTCTTGAAGATAAGTCAACAAGCTTTTTACAGGCCAGATGAGGTTCAGGCTTAGCAGCATTTGTGCATAAAGGACGAACAAGATTTACGGCTTCCTGATTAGTTACCTGGAATAAGAGGAACAGCTACCTTATATTACATTATATTCAGGATCCGGATTTATGAGACAAACAAATATGGATTAGTGTAAAAAATTTACCTTATCCCAAAGACCATCAGATGCTAGGATTAAGAACTCGCATTCAGACTCAATTCTTAAGATTTTTGTGTCTGGCTCTGCAATTACCCATGTCTTGAGATGCCCGTCTCCAATTCCCCTCGACACAGCGAGAGTCCCCTGTATTCTCCATACCCCATTGCGGCAATCCACATAGCCGCCCTGAATAACAAAACAATATATACATATATATATTAGATATCAATCACCAACTTGTTTTTATTCTCAAGAATTGAATTGAATGAACAAGGGATTTACCAGAGCTTCAATCCTGTCCCGTTCATCTTTCCTTGAAGGCTTGTGATCGGAGGTAAGAGCCTCTGCAACTCCTCCCCGGCTCATTACAGCACGGCAATCACCAACATTTGATACAACAAGATCACCTTTCTGAATCAATGCGGTGACAGAACACGTACCCCCTGATACATCTTCCTTTAGAAATTCTATATCTGTAGTAAGGTACCCTTTCTTAATAGCACTTTCTATTCCTTCTTCACATCTGCTGCTCAATAATCCAGCCCTTATGTTCTTATCTAAATTCTTTGCAGCAAATTCAGCAGCCTTTGGCCCTCCATGCCCATCAAAAACACCAAAAAAAGCCTGTAATAATACAATAGAAACACTCATTTTAACATCCAATTACCAATTGAAAGACATACTTATTCTTACGACAATGGTTTCAGAGCAATTTATCAAATCATAAAACGAATCATATAAAGATGGAAAAGAATACACAAATTAAAAAATCAGTTATGACGAATTTACCTGCTTATCATCTCCCGCACCATCAACCACGGCACAGAAGCGATCTTCCATCGGACCTCTTCTTCCTCTCTTGCAATACACAGAGTATCCATCTCCATCCTCCTCCCCTACCTCCACCGTCTTCTCCCCTCTCGGCGTCTCCACAGCGAGACTCCACGTCTGCACCGGTATATCTATCCGCGCCGGTCTCTTCCTCTTAACTGCAGTGGAGCCCCAGCCAAGTCCGGACGCAATACCCGATCCGACTCCCTGTCTCTGTGCACGTAGCGACAGCGGCGATTTCGGAGATGAGGAAGAAGACGCCGGCAACGGTGACCTGGGAGACGAGCACGGGGAAGACGACGAAGATTTGCAAAACATCGGAGGAATTCTCGAAGTTGACGAGAATATCGGGGAGTTTGGTACCACCATCGCACACGGCATCTTGCTTCTTTCTTTCCTTTTTTCTTTTCTTTTCTTTCTCTTTCTTGTCAATTCCCTTCCTGGTTTTCTGTTAGCCTTCTTATTGACAGAACCAATTGAAGGGAGAAACGGAGGCCCCTCTGGTTTATATATGCAGTACTCTGTTTCCCTCCCGTTAAAAAAAACAAAAAACATAAATTAAAGTAATAAAAAATGACGCCGCTTTGTCTCGTGGCAGAGGACTTGACTTGTGATTGACTACGCTTTTTTTAAATGCTAAATTAAAGGGATTTTCACGCTCGTTTAGCGGACTGCGAGATACTCGCTTAACTGGATCGGCGACAGTTGACGGGGTCTAAGTGGACTCCAGACCGGTTGTTGTACACGCGCTGTAACTGAGAGTGTGCATCAGCTTCGGGGAGGGGTATTTTTTGATGATTGGACGAATAAATGGAAGTTATTTGTCTTTTTTTAGGGAATCAAAATTACGGGGAGCATGCTTACAGGGGAAGGGAAATGAATGCTTGGCGGTGTGTTTTTACGACTAAAATGTTTCAACGGTCAAACACGTTAATCTGTATCCTGTTTGGACGGGGATCGGGGCCGTCACCTTAAAAATTAATACAACATATTGAACATACGTGTTAGATTTTTATTGGTCCACGTCGATTGGTAAATTTTTAGGCATAATTCCAAAACCGTACACAACAATTTGTTATAAGATTTTTCCTCTAAAAGAAAGAGAATTTGCGCATTTAAAATCTTAACATCATACTTATAAACTAGCTCATTCGTATTTTGTATCTTCTAAAACTTATTCTGTAATTAAATTAAAAATTTGAATAACATAAATAGTCAAAAGCTTCTGGAATAAGTGAAGAATATTCGACGTGCCACTTTCTGGAATTTCAAAACCCACCGGCGAGCGAATTAGCGGCTATTAGCATATGCAAGTAGTTTGCCTGCTGTTTTTAATGGGTGCGCTCTGATTTTGTCCACATAAAAAAAAAAGTAATCGTGACATTATTAATTAACATTTTAGTTTTACTTGGCATGATTTTGTTGACGTTTTCTGTTTGGAGTTTTCATCTGTGCCTGTACATATATACATATGCATATCAACGGTCTTTATAACTAATATTTTTATTACTAACTAATTAGCTGTCGTTAATTATAATCAAGAAGATAAAACAAGTAATTACATTTTCTTTTTTTAAAAAATAAATAAATAATTTTGTAGTTGTTCGTTGTATTACCTATTCAACATTATCCCAAATATTTCTTAAAATATGAACTCATTTATTATTAATGAATCTTACTTTAAAAATTATTATTTATGGACACGTATGCATTATTTTGCAAACCAACTTGGTCAAAGTCACGGAAAGTCGGCAGTATATGTAGTTGGTATCGCTCGTTTACTAATTCAATTTTTTATACTATTAAAAGTATGGAGATATGATTTTTTCTGGAACAAAATTGACTGGTAACGTTTTTAATTTTAGTATATGGTTTTGTTTTTTTAAACTAGGAGCACATATTATAGGGTATTCAAACTATTACTTTCTAGAAAAATATAATAAAATACATCACTCACTTCAAATGTCAAATACGTTTTTAATATATATGGTTTTGTTAAACGTTACGATTCTTGATTATCTCATGCACGTGACGAATGAAAGAAAAACTAATTTGGCCAATGTCCCTCGAAATGTCAATTTTAAAAACTCCCAAAAAGACTCACATCTATTTATTTGGTAAAAGCGGGCATTGGTTAAAGGCTTTTATTTCAATACTTGAGTTATACACACACACACATACATATCTAATTTACATTTTGTATCCTAAAAATTTGATACATTATATAAAAATAACGTATTTTTTAAAATTGAATAAAGATATTGTAGTTCACAAATTATTACATACTTGGGTATCGTGCATGACACAGTGTTATAGTACTTAAAACCTTTAATGTTTTATTTGAATTTATAAATTCAATAATATTAATAATTAAATTGAAATAAATTTTAATAAAATATATTATAAGACAAGAGTAATTTATTTTTTAATTAAAATTGTAACATTTTTAAGAGTAACAAGAAGTTTACTTTTGATAAAAGTGCAAGTTTGGTTGGGCCAGACCAAGCACCATTCAACTTTTTGCTGTTTATTCGGGCCGGGTCTCGGTTAATGCGGAATCCAGTAAATTTTTCCTCCGAAAATTAATAATTTTTTTAAAAAATTATTTAGTGTATTTATAAAATAATACAATGCGGCTGGGGGTATATCCATTATTATTGTATTTTATTCTCTCTCGTTAATTTGAGGATAAACAAGAGAAAAGTAAAATAATTAATGTATAAATTTACATAAGAAACAAGATTGAAGAAAGACAAAATTTCACGAACAAAATTCCAGGAAACGTGTCACCTGGTTCAACACCTATAACGTCTTTCCTACGACACGTGTCATTCTGTTTTGACTCCGTAAGTTACGTGTAACTCAACCTCTTCGTCTCCAATCGCCACGTCAACTCGACACGCGTCCTTCCGACCCTGATATCCTAACGTTTCGGTCGTCTCCATAAATTGCCAGCTCCGGCGGGTCGTTGCCACCAACAGGATCGTTGTTTGTGACACGAGTCGCTCGGTATCCAAGCGTTTGGGAGATTCTTAAGTAATAGCTCTTTGGTCGTGAGCTTTCCCGTAAGTGCTTATTAGCTTCCTAGCGATCGAATAGAGAGAGAGAGGAGAAAATGGCTTCAAGGCAGGAGATGGACGAGAGGGCTAGACGTGGAGAGACGGTGGTGCCTGGTGGTACTGGAGGAAAAAGCCTAGAAGCCCAGGAGCACTTAGCTGAAGGTATACATATATATTCATAAATATTATATGAACGTATATACATATATATATATACACCCTATCTTTGTTTGACGATGATAACGTGAAATGGTAAATAGGGAGGAGTAGGGGAGGGCAGACGAGGAAAGAGCAGCTTGGAACAGAAGGGTACCAGGAGATGGGACGCAAAGGAGGGCTGAGCAGCACGGAGGAGTCCGGCGGTGAGCGAGCGGAGAGGGAGGGAATCCCCATTGACGAATCCAAGTTCAGAACCACAAGCTAAATTAGTCTATGTACTACTAATGTCTAATAAAAATTAGTAATAAAGACGGTCGTCCTTTTTCTTCCCTTGTTGGCTTGTAAGGGTTAGTTTTAAGGGGCACTTTATGTGCACGTTTGCATGTAGGTTTTCTGAGGCAGTTGGAGTTTGGTCTAGCAGTAGCTTCGTTAATGTAGTCGAACAACTGTGTTCTTTATATGTTCGGCTTCGTTATATATATGTACGTAGCCTTTGTGATCTTTATAATATAATGGATGGCTTAAAATATGTTGTACTCTATCCAGTGGTGTGTGTTTGTTTACTACAACGTTTGCGAGATATATATTCGCTAGTGTGTGTATCATCATACTTTCGTGGGAGAAGAGGGAAAAAAAAGGAGAAGAATGAGGGACTTCGATCAAGGGTGGTAGAAGATGGCATTTTAATTAGAACTTTTATCCATGAAGCTGTAGATTATTTTCCATATGTTGACGTCATACATTACGTAATTATATACGAGTAGATACGTACCTATATATATAAATCCGAACTGAAGTTTTGTTCTGAAGTTGCCATATTGTTTTCTGTATGTTGACGGTATATTTATATAACTGTATACGCGTATAAACTATCTATATATCGTTACTAATTTCGTTGAATTAGTTGAGCAAATATGGACATTCTGAAACCGCTGTTCATTATTATGTCAACATAAATATTGTTTACGTTGATGAAAATTTAAAATATATTTATTGACAATGTATAGTAATTTATATCAATTATATCAAATAATGTAATTATAATTATATGTATAAGTATTATATTTATATAATTTATATTTATTATAATAACAAATATATTTAGCAAGTTTTGGTCAAACAAGGTTTAGAAATTCAAACTCTAGTTCCAATGTAATGAATGAATTTTATTTCAATTCGTATTCTAGCAGCAAAATAGTGTTAGAGAGGTTGGATTAAGGGAATTTAAGTACAATAATGTCATTTTTAGTTAGTTAGGTGTGAATTATTTTTTTTTATGTACAAGAAAAATAAAAGTAACAACATATTCGATCAGTAAAACTAAAAAAGAACCGTCGTGCCAAAAAATTTGATTAACTATTCATTTTATTTTATTTTCTATCTATTTTATTATTATTTTTTAAATTTTTCAAGTAATTATATTCATAAACCTCTCTATTATAAATGCACAGGTTCAAATTCTCAAAGAATGCGTGCAACTTTAATGTGTATAAATTCTTATTTCAATAAATAATATATTTTTATCTACTTTTTATTCTATTCCAGATTTTCTACTTTATTTATTTTTTATTATAACAACTTATAAATTATGAAAAGTGAACGATGGAAAGACAACGTGAGGCAAGAAGAGACTGAAAGTAAAAATAGTTAAAGTTGAGTTTCTATAATGCAAAAACAATAAGTTTTGAAGTTTTATCGAGTAAAAATTATATTATTATTTTTAAATTTATTTTTTTATTAGATATAATTTTATAATAGTTGAAGTTTTTTAAATTATATTTTTAAATTTGCATAAAAATTTTAGTCAAGTTTTTTAAAGATTAATTTAGATAAAACTAATTAATATAATATACAGATAATATAGAGGTTTAAACTAACTCCGCCCCTTCCAATTTTCGGAGATGAACAACTAATTCCTGAATTATTTAGTTGATAAAATTGGACCCACCATATTAGTAGCCCAGAATTATTATTTTAGGTAACTCGCCCAATGGGCCTACGCATTAAGTTAGCTCTAGGGTTCTATCTTCTACTTTGCTTAAAATACGGGAAAAAGAGCGGGAGAGAAACCAAGAAACAAAAGAAAAAAAAAAAAAAAAAAAACTCACTTCACTCTCCTCCTCCCTCGCTAAATTACTCTACTGAGTAAAATATCCTCGCTTTAAGCGCCGATCGCCGGGAAAGCATGTCCGTCGGAGTTAGGCAACTTACAGTTCTAGGCGAGTTCAAGCCATTTGGCTTAATTGCCGAAGCTCTCGACGGGAAACCGCTCGATAATCTCCCTGATAAGTATGATTACTTCTTATTCGACCCCGAAATCGCCAGTGAACGCGACAGTTCGGAAGTCCGCGACGCATGGGGCTCCTCGCCAACCGACCGCAGCGACCACGAGCTTTTTATTCGAGGCAACCGGTAAGAATTTTGCTATTTTACGCGACGTCGTATTGTGATCCCTGGTGCTTCGGCAGAATATAGGAAATGGAAATTGAGTTTCGACTATTTATCTTCTTGTTTAGTTTATTTACATTGAATGGCTTAGTAGTTTATCAGTTACGAGAAATGTGATCTTATTTATACTAAAAAAGTAATTTAGTCTATGTTTGGAAATCCATAATTAGTGATGAGGAGTGATGAAAATTTCATTGCAGTATGGAAATTGAATTTTCAGAAACCATTGAAGTAATATTCCAAATTTTATCTATCGAGTCTTACTATTCAATTGCCAGGATGATAACTCAAATCATGTTCTAATGCACTGGCAATAGTGATTACGTGAAATGTTGTTCATTTTTGAGTAACTAATGGTTTTGGTTGCTTATGTTGTTGCCATAGGATAATATGGTCAATCGGATCGCGTGTGTTCAAGAGATTCACCTTACCTGCTGCAGTCATTATGGTACATCACATTTGTATATGTGTATCTGTGTGTATGTATGGCATATTTTTGTACTAGTGTCTAGATGTTATTCATCAAGGAAGTGGATATCCTATTTGACGAGATCATCAGTGCACTTGGTTCTCATTAATGCATTAGTGACATTTTTTTTGTCCTTTTATATATAAAAGAAGTATTTTTATGAAGCAAAGGAGTTCTTTGTTTTATTATATCAAATGTCTTTGTTTCATATTGTTGACTTTTGCTCAATCTTGACACAATTGGATTCTTCTTGATTTTTTCTCCTTTTTATGGCGGTAATTTAGCATCCTGTGTCGGCTGGGTGACTCTCCAGATGCTTTTCTTGTGTCCTA
>NW_019014673.1:1059321-1078786 GCF_000150535.2 Carica papaya
ACAGTCTATGAGGCATACAGAGACAACGGAAGGAATAGTAAATGGAGTGTAAATATTGTGAGAAACTTAAATGACTGGAAGGTGAGCATTCACTAAGCAAACTTTGCACAGTAAGATTTAATGGAAATGACAGTCAGCCATTATGGAATCTCAAGAGTAGTGACTTATTCATGATCAAGTCATTTTATAAGTACTTAGTTGAGAATGAAGTGGTACAGACCAAATTTCCATTCCAGCAAATTTGGAAGGTAAATGCTCCTTTCAGAGTTGCTTTCTTTGCATGGGAGGCAAGACACTAGTGTATTTTGACAATAGATAAACTGATGAGGAGGGGGAAAATTTTGGTAAATAGATGTTTCTTATGCAAGAGGGAGGTAGAATCTTGTGATCATATCATGCTTTGCTTTCTGTTTATGTACAGATATGGACTATGGTCTATGAATTTTTAGGAATAAACTGGGCAATGGACGACTTGGTAAGAGATGAGTTATGGGCTTGGAAAGACATTAGCAACGGAAGGAAACATGTAAATCTCATTCCTCGTACCAAATTATGGGTTTTGTGGAAGAAGAGAAACGAGAAAGCTTTTGAGGAGAAGGAAGCGGATTTGTTTAGAGTTAGAGATCTATAGCTAAAGGTGTTGGGTTTCTTGGTGATGGGCACCTTATTCTTTCTGTTGAAGAGTTTGAGGATTTTATTCACGTACTTAACTGATTTGTAAATTATTTTGCACATAGATGGCATCCCCTTGGTGCTATGATATAATAATACTCTATTTTTTTATTTTAAAAAAAATTACTTAGTTAATTGTGGTTAATTAGTTCGAATCCTAGGATGTGGTGTACTGCCTTGTTTCTCTACTTTTCTGTTATTGTCTTTTGTCTTGTTCTATGATGAAAATCAGTAGAAAAAGGAAGGAACATAATGAGAATGAGGTATGGAAATACATATGCAAAAACCCTAAATTCCAATTCGCAACCTTTCAGGTTTTCTTTCTTTCTATCTCTACTCTCTTCTCTCTTCCCCTCTCTTTCTTTCCTTCCTTCCTTCTTCTTTTCTTCTACCCAGAACCCTAACAACTCTCTACCAGATTCTTTGACTGAGTACATAGCTAAGGAGCTTGGCACTATGATTTATTGGAAGTTGGGTGCTAATGGGGATGTGCAAGTAAAAGAAAAAAAAGATATTACAGCTTAGAAGAAATGTTTCTAGTATTATATTTCTTCTTGAAATTTATTGTTCTGCTGCATGGTTTTAACATACTAAGATGGCCTCTTATAATCTGAATTCAATTAGAAACTGCTAATTTTGGTGAAAAATTTCTTTTTCTAATGTTGTAATTTTAACTTACATTTGTGGTTGTGTTCATAACTTTGTTTGTCTAAGTATACCTTGTGTATTCTATCCAAGTTTTTTTTTTCTTTCTTACCTTCTATACTTTATCATTTCATATCTT
The DNA here is from genome assembly GCF_000150535.2 of Carica papaya. The sequence goes on from NW_019014673.1 coordinate 1,060,778, forward strand.
TTTGTTGCAGGTTAATCTGGATCCAAACATAAGGAATATACAGGAATTAAGATCCTGGCCAGAGTTTCACAATGCCGTTGCTGCTGGGCTAAGACTGGCCCCCCTTCAGGTTTGTCCTTATATATTAAGAACTGAGTATTCTAGACCCAAAATTTATGCACCCAATTATATTTTTAGTGTTGCTGCATTTTTTTGGTCTTGCATTACTTAATCGTTGAATTAAAGCATATTTTTTGGTCACAATTTTCAGTTACTTTTTCGTGCCACCTTTATACGTAAGCATAACTATATTGTATGCTCTTATTGAGGCATGTCTAAAATTTGATGTGGTACTTTGCTGATTTGTAGGGAAAGGTGTCAAGAACATGGATAGCATACAACAGACCTGCAGAGCCAAATGTTGTTCATGCCGGACTTCTTCTTGCACTGGGGCTACATGGATATCTTCGTGTTTTAAGTATTAGTGACATCTATTCATATTTTTCACAGGTTTAGTGCTCCATGGCTCTTTTTTCTTTGTATTGATTGGTTACATTTAGTTACTTCATTCTACATGTAATTATTCAGACTATTTACTCTTCATCTGTAGTTTTAGAATGGTATGTGATTGAGTGTGCCTATATCAAACTTATTTGTGGGTGTTATTCAATGTGTCCAGTTGATAAAGTTTACTAAATATTTAAGATGCTAGCCCCCTAGTTTTCTCCTCTTTCTTCTCTGCTAAAGATACCTCTATTTATATTTAATGGTTTACACAGTGTACTATCACTTCTTGTACACTTCACTTATCAAGCTGCTGATTGGTGGCAAGTATAGCTTGTCATCACATACATAGTCTAGATGCTACTATGTACCTAGGTCACTTTTGCTGCCACGGCTGCTCGTGCTTGACATGTTATTACATGTGTGTTCTGCTTTGAAGGTTGAAAAATGAATACAACTGATATATCCCGGAGGAAATAAGTAATTTTACAAATACTTATAAGTTAAATTCTGTAACATTGTGTTTGGTTCAGAATTATTTTATTATTATCCTAGTTATTCGATACGTAGAAATTAGTTATAATGTATACATTTGATGCATGATTAAAATAACTTCTTTATTATTTCTAATTCCACAGCTATAGATTTGCATTCACACATGTAAAAAAAAAAAGAGTAAGAAATGCCTAACTTAAATTGGATATGAAATTAACTTGGATTGAAATGGTATTTTCATTCAAATTTTTTATTCAATCTGCATGAAATTCTTATTTTTATTTCATGTAATTAAAGTACTAAATTAAATGTAGAAGTGTAAGGCTCTACTCGAAATTTGAGCCAAGCTAGAATATCCTTTTTTTGGTAGTGACCAAACTCTAGTATTAAAAATTCTGCTCAACTTCGCTTATTTAATATCTTAGTCATGGTTCTTACTTGCCTAAACTTGCATGTGTGATATATATACAGGTATTTATGTAGTATATATGTCTAATATAACCATGTAAACGCACAAGCTGAATCCAGCATGATGATGTATTGACATAGATAATACCTTTATGAAACATTTTAGGCACGTGACTGTACAAGTTGCAGCCTGCTGGTTGTTTCTTGACAATACTTTATTGATTAGTGTTTGCAGCTTATGCTTCGTTTTCTTTTAACTTCTTGGATTGGCATTATGCTCTACAAGATTTTCTTCTTCCATAAGGCATCATGTGCTGGCTGAAGAGCAAAGAGAGAAGATGAATGGACGTTATATGCTTGTCCCTTCCATTCTGTTAAACTAGATTCTTAAGTTTAGCATCTTTTGTCTGTTCTTTATTCCATTTTCCTTTTTAAAAATAAAATGCTTTTTTACCTGGATGCTAGCCACATTTCCTTATTCCACTTTTCTGTTGCTTTTTATTAGGAACATGAAAACACAACTGTAGGATTAATGCTTGGTCTGGCAGCTTCTTATAGGGGGACAATGCAACCAGCAATATCAAAGGTAGAGAAATATGCTTGTTTTTGACCTTTTTTCTATCTTTATCTTTGCTTACAGGTGCAGGTCTCCGTGCTGTTAACAACTTCTAAGCTTTTCTTTTTTGAATGGAAAACTATGGAAATATATTCAAGGGTACCAAAGGATTCAAACCTGTATTTAAAAGTATTTACAAATTAATCAGGATATCAGTTAGATCCCTCAAGTCCTTTCTAGTATAAAGTGGTTGAACCCTTAACGAAAAATTCAGGGTCTGGAATCATAAATCATCAAATCTGTCAAATTAGATTATCTCCTTTTAAAAACTATTCTATTTCTCTCTTTTCAAATAACTCAAAAGGTAGCTGGAGAGATAAGCCTTAATCTCTTATCATTTTGATTCTGCTCCATGTTCATAACTCCTTCCTAACTGAACCAGCTATCACCCAGTCCTTTCCCAAGAAACCATAGGCCAAAGACCAAATGTCATGAGTATACCGGCAGCAAGGAAGAATGGGGTTGAAAGATTCTGCACTACTTTGTCGACAACTTCTATGTTTTCAACCATGGATACCTTCTTGTGGTGCTGTATTTGTTGGGTTTACTTTTTCATATGATTTTACCCTTCTTTGAACACTAGGTAGAGTGCAAAGATGCTGTATGGAATAAGGCCGATCAAATAAATAAACAGGAAAGTCAGAAATAATGTGAGTTTCTTAATTCTTCAGAGAAAAGGAGAGGAATAATTTTGTGCTACTCCTTAAATAAGAAAAACCATATGAGGGGAAATGTTAGCTCTTTATTTATTGCGATACAAGGGCCTGACAATAAGCTTGACGAAGTAAGTTAAACCTTTTGTTATAGAATAATTTTTCTATGTAAATGGTGCTTTTATTTTGGGTGAAAACTTAAACTTTTTATGTAACAGGCTCTCTTTTTTCATATTCCTGCTCGATTTCCATCTTCTTATCCAGAGTTTGAGATACCAACCCTTCTGCAGGTATGGATGATTGCCATGGTTCGTTGATTTCTTTTTGAATTTTATTCTTTGGGGAAATTGTGTTCCTTTCACTGGATTATTTCTTGATGGACCAGTATGGTGTGGATGGTGAGCATGAATGATAGAGATATTAAAATTGTCAATTATCATGCAAAAGTTGGTGTAAAATGGATGTAATTTTGTTTTCTTCTTGAGTTGCTTAGTTTATCTTTTCCTTTTTGTTGGTAGAAAAAGAAGAGATATTATTGAGATAAAGGGGATGCAAATATGGAGGATTAGGTATCCTCCAAGAAACAGAGAGCTCCAAAGAAAGGAAAATGAGAAGGACTAGCTAAATAGTATAAAGAGTAGCCAACCAATCTCTATAGCAAACTGTTAAATAATGTCCTTGAAGCAGCCCTTGATCTTAGCCCAAATAGAAGCCAGAAAACAGATTTTATCCCACAAAATCATAAAAGGTGAATTGTAGTTTTGAAACATTCTTGCCTTTCTCTCAAAGCCAAATTATCCACAATTTGGCTAAGATTGCCCTGCAAAAAGAAACTTGACCTCCCTCTTCATTGTTAGACCCAACATACAGAGATTCTCAGTTGGGACTAGGTGATGTAACTTAGCACAACAAACAATGAACTACCTTTATTACGAGCTTTCTGAGGAGAAGAAGTTCTCTACTAACACTAGGACAACCTATTAGAGTTTTGCTTATTCTTATTTTTGTTCCTTCCCCCAAGGCCTAGATGCTGTAATTGCCTAATTTTGTCTATTTGGTTTATTTTCCAAACAATAACTTTGATTATGCAATTGCTTTTGTTGATTTCCAGTCTGCAGCTTTAATGTCAGTTGGAATTCTTTTTGAAGGATCAGCACATCCACCGACGATGCAATTTCTTTTGGTACTATGTTTCATCTTGTTAAAGTTCAAATGTTGTGCTTTTAATTATGCAGAATTATCATTTAATTAGGGAAAATGCATGTACATACAGCATCATCCTAATTCATAAGGAAATTGTGTAACTAAAACTTAGGTTATTGGGTAAAATGAACAACGATTGGAATCTGCCTTGGAGTTTCAAGGGATAATTTAGAGCGTTATGACAGTGGATATATATATGTATGTTATATGCTTGCACGTACATGGGTATACATTGAAAAGCTAGTTGATATTCTCTATCAGTTTGTTGTACCATCTCTTTAATTGGATTCTTATTATTACAATCCTAGTTGGCTGAGTTATTTGGCAATTTCTGTTGTAGATTCATGAATGATTTAGTTGTTCGAAGTCCCAGTCATTCTTTAGGATATTATGTTTGTTTATTTCTGATACTTGTTTGTGTTGTTAAAAGCTTATCGGTGAAAATCATTTGACTCATTTCGGGGTTTGGTTTGATTGCCACATCCTTATACAGTGGTGATACATATCATTTCTTTGTATACAGTTCCACAATGATTTGAGCGTGCGCCTGCATATTCTGTTGCAGAAAAAAGGTAAAGAATTTTAAGGATAGTTTGATAGATTTACAGTGCATGCTGTATTTCAGGGTGAAATTGGCCGCAGAAGTGGAGGTGATAATGTACTTGAGCGAGAGGGTTATGCTGTTTCTGCGGGATTGTCATTAGGTCTTGTTGCATTGGGTATGTCTTTGTGACTTCCAGTGCTTCTTTATTTTGAGTTTGGTATTAGTTGATCGTGTTCTTTTAACTGAAGGCCGTGGAGGAGATTCACTTGGTTTCGTGGAAAACTTGGTTGGTCGATTATTCTACTATATTGGTGGCAAAGAAGTTCATAATGTATGCCTCTAATTTCATATTACTTTCATTTACCCATTTTACTCCTAATGGGAACTTTCAATTTCAACTCAGTGCTGTAAATATCTGCAGCATGTCTGTTGAAATCCCTTGCAAAGGAGCTACACCATCTTAATCTATATGGCACATGGCACTTCTGTAAAACTTTATAGTTTTCCTGACTGTCCCCTTTTATTTTACTCTGGCAGGAAAGATCCCCCCATATGATGCTATCTGATGAACCCAACCGTGGTACTGGGCAGGTTTGACTAAATGGTCTTTCTATTTATTTATCACTGTTCTGAAGCACATTAATAAAGAGAATACATTTCTTTTGACTAATAAAATCAAATTGCTGTTGCATTTTAGATGATGGATGGCACCACAGTCAATATTGATGTTACTGCTCCTGGAGCAATAATTGCTCTAGCGTTAATGTTCTTAAAGGTGATATTTTATGGAAGTTCACACTAAATTGATTTATAAACTTCTGTAAGATCGTGTCAGTTTTGTGGCATTTCTTACCCGTATACCTTTCCCAACAATCATTGCTTAGTTTTCTCCCTTGTGTTTATTGCAGACTGAATCAGAGGTGGTCGCATCTAGGATTTCTATCCCACAGACTTACTTTGAGTTGCAGTACGTGAGACCTGATTTTATAATGCTTCGTGTCATTGCTCGAAATTTGGTAATGTGGAGCAGGTAGTCTATTCAAAGGAACTAGTCGATCATCAAGCTTCTATCTGTTCATATACTCAAAGGAGTTGAGTTTTTAAGATTTTCTGTTTAAGGGTCCACTCTTCTCAAGATTGGGTTCAATCCCAGATTCCTGAAATTGTCAAAGATGGAGTCAAAGGTCTCAGAGATGATATTGATGAAATGGATACAGAAGCTTTTGTGCAGGCATATGTCAATATTGTGACTGGAGCATGTATTTCTCTTGGTATGTTTTTTTATTGATTCTTAGTTTAATTATTTGTTTTAGCTGGAAAAGATGTTTTGCTAAAAGGATTCTCTAATATGTGGTTTTGGTTACTGGTTCCTTGTACTGTTTTCCAAGTAAGTTTTGTGCTTAATTATTTATTTCCAACCTTTCTGCAACCTGACATGGTAATTTCCGTGCATATATATGGTTAATATTTTTAGAGATTATTCTTTTTGTAACAAAATTTTGTTGTTGTGTTTGGGCATGTTTTTTTTTGGATAAATCAACTTTATGGAATACATTTATGGTAATTTCCTTCCTCTAGTTGGATCTCGTCACTTCTTTATTATGGGTGGCACCCCCTTGGATTTTGTCCAAGCTAGATTCTGGAAGTTAAAAGTCGACACTTCCTTTTTTGAACCTTTTTTTGGTCTTCACGAGAATTTTACATTAAGCTCTTCACGTTTAATGATGCAGGGTTAAAGTTTGCCGGTACGAAGGACGGAAATGCACGGGAATTACTTTATGATTATGCTATCTATTTCTTGAATGAGGTCTCATAAACTTGCAATTTGAATCTTATAGCTTCTGTAAATTGTTCATTAGTGGTAAATTAGTTTTGTTAATGTCTGCAGATCAAGCCTGTTTCTGCTACATGTGGGAATACCTTTCCTAAAGGTCTGTCTCCCTATGTCGATCGTGGCACATTGGAGATATGCCTTCATCTAGTTGTTCTTTCCCTTTCTGTGGTATGTAAGAGTTACAGGTTTTTGTGTAATAAAATTCAATTATTTATACATGGTTGTTACGTGGCTAATTTTCTGAGAGAATAGGTTATGGCTGGCTCTGGAGATCTTCAAATCTTTCGGTTATTGAGATTTCTTCGCAGCCGGAACTCTGCAGATGGGCATGCTAATTATGGCATTCAGATGGCAGTAAGTTTTCTGTCAGGACCCAGCTTTGACATGTAGGGGCAATTTTGAAATAATAAGTTTTATGGTAAAAATTGAAAAATAGTGGTAATTTTGAAAAAAAAATTAAAATTATGGGGCAAGAATCTGGGAACATAGAAAAAGTAGGGGGAGAAATGAAAATTAGAGAGAGAAGGAGAGATCTAGAAGAGAGAGAAAATGAGAATTCCAGAAGAGAGGGAAAAGAGATATTTTTAGAGAGAGAAAGATCTGGAGAGAGAGAGAATGTTTTAAAGAGATTGTATGTGTTTTAGATTAGAGGAGAACAAAGAAAGAAGATGAAATAATTTGAGATTTTATTCCAAAAATTACATATCTGAGTTTGTGATACAATTCATTATTTATATACATGAATCGGTATGAAAATCTTCATTTGCATCATCAAACGCCGCCGAGTGATGAAGAAAAGTCACCTATTCACGTGAGGAACGCGTCAGCTTGAGGGGGAAAATTTGAAACACTTCAGCCGGTTCACCATGTGGAAAAGAAACGGTTCACCAGTTCATGGACCGGTTCAATGCCTAGGGTTTTGGGTTTTGCCTCCCTGCAGATGGCTCCGTTTGCACTTTGCTCCCTGTTTTTTTTATTCACATGTGGTTGATTTCACTGTTTCCTTTGTGCACCCATGCTTCCAGCCACATTTTCATTTGATTTTTCTGGGATCTTAACAATTCCCTCCCTTTGGATATCAATCTTGTTTTCAAGGTTGTGATTCAGCGTCCAACATTTCATGTTCAAGAATATTACTTCTATTTCTTATATATATATGTATATTATTATATATATTATATATGTATATATATTTATTATGCTATCAAAGGACTCCTTGTGGATATTTTGCATTATTCTACTACTTGTCATCTGGAGGTTGATCCTCTTCACTTTCTCCTTCTTTTCCCTCACATATCTCCATTGCCATGACTATTTTTTCTTTACATGATGCCCTGAAAAGTATTTTTCTTCACATCTGTAGCAAAGATTGTTCCTCATATGATTGGACCTCTTAAGGGTACTGGTTCTTGAAAATTCTGAATTTTCAAGAAATTTTTAGTGATGAGAACACTTTTTTTGGAAGAAGTCATAAAGTGCTTCAGCTTATTATAACGGTAGATGACATCTAATGCTTGTTCTTGCCATAGAGCCAACTAAATTGCTTTAGTCAAGATATGCGGCCTATACATCCTTAGTATCAGTCTAAGTACCTCATTCAAACTATTTACAAAACTGGAAATAGAATATTTTCACAAAATCCAGAGTTCTCTGTTAATAACGAGGATCTTATTTCTTCAATTTTTCTTGATATTAGTAGACAGTATTTTTCTGAATCAGTTTGTTAAATTCCTCTATAATGTCAACTCTAGTTAATCCTCCAAACCTTCTACACTGTTCAACCTCGAATATTTCTCATTCAAATATATTTAGGTCATTTGTTAACTCAGTACCAAGTTTCTACATCATCTCAAAGATATATTGAACCTGTTTTCACTTTACTTCTCGGGAATGTGAAAAGATGAAAATACTTGTTGCATCTTTTGATCCATGTTTTAAGTTTTTTCGTCAAAGATAGGAATTTCAATTTTTGGGGTAGGGCTTCCTAGTCGGTTACTCCTCTAGTATGAACTGCCAACCCTTATTTTTTTTACTCTAAGATTTGGTTAAATTCCTTTATCAATATTTAAAGCAGAGACGCATGGACTTATCCTTGTGGCTGTCTCTCCAATTTGTGTTTTGCCTTGCAAGAGTTAGACTCGTTGGGCAAATGTAGCCAGTCGCTGGTCCACTAATGCTTGGGTTTGTTGTTGTGATTCGTACATTTCGGATTTCAAATCTGAAAGTTTGTGGTCCACCTCACACTTTTTTTCCTCCATAGTGGCCATCTTTTGAGGTTCGAAAACCGTGGTTTTACTCTTATTTTTCACCATGGCCACAAAACTTGTAAGAGTTTCGTTAAAATCAACTTGCTTTTATACCAAGTTGTAAAGAGTCAGATTTGACATGTAATTCACTGGAATCTTAATTTTGGCAAAAGAAATTAATTTGTAATCTTTATGGTAAAAATTGAGAAATATGGGTAATTTAAAAAAAAATAAAATTATGGGCGAAGAATATGGAAATAAAGAAATGGTAGGGGGAGAAAAGAAAATTAGAGAAAGGAGAGATCGGGAAGAGAGAAAATGAGAGCTCGAGAAGAGACAGAAAAGAGATATTTTTTAGAGAGAGAAAGATCTGAAGAGAGAAAGAATAGAGAGAGAAAGAGAGAATGTTTTAGAGGGAGTGTGTGTTTTAGAGAGAGGAGAACAGGGAAAGAAGATGATATGAGATTTTATTCTAAAAATACATATCCGAGTTTATGATACAATCCGTTATAAATGAATCGGTATGAAAATCTTCATTTGCATTGTCAAACGCTGCCGGATGATGAAGAAAAGCTGCCTGTTCGGGCAAGGGATGTGTTTTCTGGAGAGAGAAAATCTGAAATGGTTGGGCCGGTTCACTGCATGGAGAAGAGAAGGTTTGCCGGTTTAGGGACTGGTTCAGGGCCTGGGGTTTTGGGCTTTGCTTCCCTGCAGATGGTAGCACTCTGCTTTTTTTTTTTTTTTTAATCACCTGCGGCTGATTTCACTGTTTCCTTTATACACCCATGCTTCCAGCCACATTTTTGTCTGATTTTTCTGGGATCTTAACATTTTGCTACAAGCTAGAAAGGGTCCTTTCTCAATCCAAATTCCTTATACTGTTTTTCCCACCCAAGTCTGAGACGTTCAATGTCTCTATCTTGTTGGTTATGGTCAATCTTGATTTCTTCCTTCTAGTTAAAAAATTTGAGATTTTAAAATCATAGAATGGCTGGAAAATTATCCTACTTGGGAAAGAGGTGTGAGTATTATGAACTCAGTGATTATTCTGGTTTTATATCAGCTAGTAAAATGAAAGTTTCTGTGGAAGTTTAGATATCTTATTGGTATTACTATTTAAAGATTTTTAACACCAATGAACAACCTGTGAGATCTGTATGTGTGTTAGTTTGTCTCATAGTCTTTCTTGATATGGGAATATCAGGTTTTATCATCATTTGAATTGATTTATTTCATTATTTTTTTGCAAAGACGAATTCTGGCCTGTTTGCATGTATTTCTCTTTGTTAAATAGCAAAGCCTGCTTGCATGTATTTATTTGAGAAATAAACTATGACGATCAGTTTTTTTTTCCTTTGAATGCCATACCTGCTATGACTTTAGGTAAGTTTAGCAACTGGCTTCTTGCTTCTTGGGGGAGAAACACGGATATTTTCAACAAGCCACAGTCCTGTTGTCGCTTCGCTGATAACACTGCTTGCATGTATTTATTTGAGAAATAAGTTAGGATAATCAATTCTTTTTTTCTTTGAATGCATACCTGCTATTACTTTAGGTAAAAGCTTAGGAATTGGTTTCTTGTTTCTGAATGTGGACATTTTTGACAAGCAATAGTTATATTTGGAGCTTTGTTGATTAGACTGCTACCATATATTTATCTAAGAAATAAATTATGACACAGTTTTTTTTTTTTTTCTCTTTGAATGCCGTATCTGCTATGACTTTAGGTAAGCTTAGCAATTGGTTTCTTGTTTCTTGGGGGAGGAATGCGGACGTTTTCGACAAACAGCAGTTCTATTGCTGCTTTGCTAATTACACTTTACCCGCGCTTGCCTTCTGGACCAAATGATAATCGTTGCCACCTTCAGGTAAATCTGAATGCTACCAAATCAGTTGTGTATGAGGAAGTATGTAATGATGGTAACTTATGAATTGAGAAATGGAGTTAGGACTTAGAAACTCTATTATAAGACAAGGGTAGAATGGATAGAATAGGGAGAAACTAACAAAAAAAAAATGGAAAATGGAGATTCCAGAACTTGATAACTAAGAGAAAATCTTGATTATATTTAATAGTAACGGTAGCAGCTGTGAAGTAATTGAGTTGGATGGATACTTATCTCAAAGTTTAAGTTAAATATATTTTATTTATATTCTAAAATGTCCCTTCACTTGCAACCTCCTGCAAATGCAGTTGAAGCACAGACCAATATGGTTTTGATACCTTGTGAAATAATTAAGTTGTATCACTTAAGTTATATAATACAAACTGATAAGGCAATGAAACCTAACCTAGTAGGAACCATGATAGGAGACTAAGTTACAAAAGAAACTGAAAAAAATTCTATGTAACTCAATCTCGCTAGCCACCTAAAACACCTTTTAATTGCTGAATTTTTTTATCATTCGTCCACTTCCTTATCCACATAAGATTCCTGAATAAGCTAAACATTCATCTTGTTGTATAGAAATCTCATTAGTCTTGTTATTATTTTTTATAGTATTTGGTAATATTTTAATCCTTCCATTTAAGTCTGTTATAGTTTGCACCAAAAGGCGTATCAAAGAGAGATGCTTTTTATCTCTACACTAAAAAGTATATCAAAGAATTATAGAATTTATTGATCCATGGTAAATCTATTTGGGTTTCCTTCACACTGTTCTGTCTATGTTTAACTTTTTCAATAAATTATGAGGAACAGCATGATGATCATATCTGAAAAAGCGAACTCATTGTTCATGAAGAAAGTTTGTTGTCCAGGCATTCAGGCATTTGTATGTCCTTGCAAATGAGGCTCGCTGGATTCAGACTGTTGATGTTGATACTGGCCTCCCTGTTTATGCACCTGTTGAAGTTACCATAGAGGAAACTGAACTTTATTCAGAAACAAGTTTTTGTGAGGTTACCCCCTGCATTTTACCGGAACGTGCTATTGTAAGTTCAAAGTCCCGAAAACAAAGTTCTTGGAATTCTATGGTTCCTGAACTTTTTGTTATTTGAATGTAAGAGTATAATTAAATAATACAAGTCTAAGAGAAATTCTGCTGCTTTGTGTAAATTTATCAATTTCTTGGGAGCTGAGGACAAGTATCAGAAAAGTTGTCATAAAATTTGTGCATGTTGGACTACTCTATTGCAGCTATCATAATTAGCCCACTAAACTCAAAATATTTTGTCTCATGTTATCTTAGTAGTGAGAATTGATGTTTTTGGTGGATTATTGATTCTTAACATGCTTTTCACAGTTGAAGAGAATTACGGTCTGTGGCCCTCGGTACTGGCCTCAAGTAATAGAGCTCGTTCCAGAAGGTAGTGGATGCCTTCACTATATTTCTGTTGTTTACATGAATTTATTTATTTTAGATGAATGGAATTCAACGGCTTTATTCTAATCCCCCTTTTCTTTAGACCGACCTTGGTGGAGCTGTGGAGACAAGAATGACCCATTTAATTCTGGTGTTCTTTATATCAAACGGAAGGTTGGAGCTTGTTCATATGTAGATGATCCCATTGGGTGTCAGTCGCTACTGTCACGAGCAATGCACAAGGTTGTGTTCTTATTATGTGTTGCCACTGTGTGATATAATTCTGTGGTTTATCTTGGATTTGGTAAAAGATTTTGAATTTTCTTTCCCAATCCAGGTGTTTGGTTTGGAAACTATAAGAGCATCCAATCCAAGTAATTGTAAGAACAGTGGACTCAGTTCTGATACTGTAGATCAGTTGGTCAGGACATTTTCTTCTGATCCTAGCTTAATTGTTTTTGCGCAACTTTGCTGTGATCCATCCTGGAATAACAGGCAAGTATTTATTTGTTCTCTCTCTCTCTCTCTCTAGATTGTCTAGTATTCTCTGCTGAGGTTCAGGAATGTCATGGTTTAAATTTGCTTATGTAGCATAACAACTTTTTTTTTTTTTTTGGATGATAATGATCTGAAATATTATGTGGAATTAATTCTAACTTTTTCTGAGTGCCTGAAGTATGCGATGTGATCTTCTATGCTCTTAACAGTGGTTATCATGGGAAAATGAATAATATTACTTTGTCTATGCAGCTATTTTTCATGTTTATGAAGCGATTGTTTTTTGTTCCGGAGGCTTCTATATATAAAATGTCATTCACATGGGTGCAGATTTGATGCTGATTTCAAGGAATTTTGCCTGCAAGTGTTGCTTGAGTGTGTAAGCAAGGACAGACCAGCCCTTTTACAGGTAATCTACACACTCAGGGACCCAGTTTAACTGGCATTAGTCAGCTTCAAGTAAATGTTTAAGACAACTAATATATTCTTATTTCCATGAAATTTCAATATTCTCCATTTCGTGCTGTACAGTTTTCATGCCATATTTTCTGATGTGCAGGTTTATTTGTCGCTGTACACAACAATTGGCTCAATAACTGAGCAGGTTTTCAGTGGTAAAAATATCATTGTTGATTCTCTATCTATCTCTAGTTTGAAGGTAATTTTCTCTAATCCCGGTACTTCTGGACTATCTCAGAAAACTCATCCTAACAATTAAAAAATATTGTTTTCCAAGTTACAGTGCATGGTGGTATTTTTCTAGATAAGTAACTCTATTTTTATAGTTTGATAAACAGCTAAAAGTACCCATATCGCTGTGGTTCATTTCAGTCAACTGTCTTTATGGTGTATATCAGTCCAAACTAAAAATACATCAGTTTGGTCCGTTCTATATAAAATAATATTTAATATTAAAATAAAATTAGGTTTGTCTTTATATAACTATTTTAACTATAAAACTAGAGCAAGGTTAAAATGAATGCAAAAGAAAATGAAAATAATAAATAACTTAATGAAACAAATATGTTCAGTCATATTGGAACAGACAGACCAAAAATTGAATTTTCAAAATTTGGATCCTAGACCCAACAGAATTTAATTCAGTCAGCAGTCTAGAGAAAATAATTTAATTCAGTTTGGTTTTGATCAGTTTTCCATGTTTTGAATGATTATTTGAACAACCTTAATCTTATATTCAAATACTAGTAAAACAATTCGGAAATTAAAAATAATCAGTAATAAGATCACTTATTTAAAACAAAAAAAATCAGTAATAAGATCTCAAATCCTTTAATGATTAAATAGCAGATTAGATTAGAAAATCAACTTTTTTAAATTAGTATATAGGAGAACCATAGATAGCCAAGAACATTACATCTTAAATGTGTTGGAAATGAGAAACTTAAATGGTGTTTTTATAACTTAATTATTATTGTTCAACATGTGTCTAATTAATTGTTTGCAGTCATTAAGGGTATTTCCAAACCATGGTTCCAAAAACCATTTGGCTTATTGTTTGAGTTTGGATTGAGAGAGTGTTTGAGTAACCTTTTTTCTTAGTTAAAAGGTACGTAAAAGTACATTTTAGCAAATAAAGAAAAAAAGTTAATGGAGTGCTTTGCGAGATATCAAGTGTTCAAAAGCTACTAAGCTTTTACTCCAAAATAAAAGACTTCAGTGCTTACATTTTTAGAGCTTTAAGTTGAGAACTTTTAACTAATTTAACTATTATTTGGGACCACTATTCTGCATCAAAATGAAAATTTGCAACTCTGCTAGTTTAAAAATTAAAAGTGTACCTTATCCAGAATGTGTTAGATTTATATACCCTAATTAGATTAAAATTTTATGAAGATTTTAAATACAAAACTATCGTTATTGTTTAAGGCCATATTAGCTTAAAATACCAAAAAGAATAAGCTAATCTATATGGCCTCTAGGTCAGACAGTCTGGTCTTCTTCTATTCCCAGACCACCGCCCTGGCTCTATTTAACCTCTAGAGGGGTCCAATCTTAGACTGCATTTCATAGTCCAGTCATCAACCAATCTTTTAGATTCATGTGGACCATCTGCAATCTTTATTTTGCATGAATATTTGTATATTGAATGGCAGTAGTGAAACTAATAATGCTGGACAAAGTCAATAGTAAAATTAGATGGTTTTACTAATATGACTTGATGCATACTGATGAACAGAGATAATTCTACTTTAGGGCTGTTTGTTTGGTTGAGCAGCCCTGTCTTGAAATATTAATAACTAAGTTTGATCCTAAAATGAAAAGACTATCTTTTGCTTAAGTTTGCCAAATAAAATTGAAAGTACTTGTCCAAACTAAACTTTTATCAGCCAGGTAACTGGACTTGGTGGGTTACGGTCCCCATAAAAGGGTGTAAAAGTTTTAATGGTTCAAACAAGTTTCTTTTTGTGATTGATTTTCTGGTTCATGATGAAATCTAATTTTTTTGGTGGCTACATTACTAAGAAAATTCTCATTGCTAATCATTTTTCAGCTTGCACTGACTTATAACAAGGCCGTGTCAAGTGGAAGACTAACCTCTTCAAGCGGTAGCATTTTGCAAGCAATCTTTTTATCATCTTTAAGGAAGCGGTTGGAAGAGATCCTAAGATTTTCTGAGCAATTGAAGAATGATTTTTGTAATTATTTGATCTCGGGGAGGTGGCCCATGGACGATACCCTAGGACAGAAGAATTCAGTACTACTTTCTTGGTATCTGCAGTGGTTTGGTGTACCCGCTCCGTCAATAATCAAGACAGCAATGGAGAAAATCAAGCCCAAGCTCAAGTTGTCCTCTTCAGTTCCTTTCTTGCATCTGTTGTTCCCTAGTACTCATATCGATGCAATCTGTGAAATTAATAGGTTTTTCTCTACCCAAGGTAGCAGTTAAGACCTGGCAACTGGCATTCTGAAGAAGAGCATTGTGTCCTTTTCTGTGGTGCCCCTGGTAACTGAGGCTAATTAGGTTCCACAAAGGGGAAAGAAAAGCCCGGGTTTACTTTGCTGCCGATGGTGTGCTAGCTTCAGTTCTCACAATTCATATCTCAAAAGATGAAAATAGGAATGCATTTTCTTTCACTTCAGGTTAACAGTCTCTGCAAATAATTTTTGGTTAAGTTATAGTTGATGTTGGCCTTAGAAATAGGCAATCAATTTTTGTTGTTGTATGTGGAAATTTGAATGTCAATGTAAAAAGGGATTACTTGGCCGAAAAAAGGGAAAGAAAAGAAAAGGTACAATGGAGTTATCAATTTTGTAGCAATATTAACATAGTTGTGACTATCTGGGTGATTCTTAAAGATATTTATTACATAATATTAATAGTACAATGAATTATGCATGCACCAGCTTTCCTTGTATTATACTTTTTGATAGCATATGCACCGATCTTTGTGTGCATTATACAGTTTGATAGCATGTGGTAAACACTTAGATCCCAATTTGTCAAGAAGTTTTTTTAGGTTACAACACAGTTCCTTCCAATCTAGGAGATAGAGAAGGTAGATTTTTCTGTCTTCCTTTAATTTCTCTGTGTATTGAATTACAATAGTATCAACTATTTTGATTTTTTATACTTTATTCTTTCATTTTCTTTTATTTATTGTCTTCCTTATTATATTTCCTTCAGATGAATATAAAATTACAGAATATATCTTTTCATTTCACATTTCATGGGTTGAAGTAAGAAATACACTTTGAAGTTTTTTCTATTTACTTTCATACATATATGTCGGGAAAATGGGAGAATTTCCTATTTTTTTTTTTAAATTCAATACAATATTAAATTAAATAGTAGGAAACTGTAAATGGAAGTATCTTTCTCACATCCACTGCCAGGCGTAATCCACTTTCGTGAAAGTTGACAGACATGTAAGAGACTGCTTTCTGATGAAAAAGATAATAGCAAAATATGTCCACTTTATAGCAGGTGATAATACATTGAAGAATTCTCTGTTATCTTTGTTGGATGCCTAAAGTTATGCCTTTTTAATGCTTCAGATCTAATGATTCTTTTCAGTTGAAGATATAACCACTCTCTGACACAAAAACAATGGTAGAAATCATTTTGGCAGGACTCATGATTTTGAGACAATATGTGCATAGAGCAACTCATTCCACGTATCAGGCAATCCAGGGAGGCACCAGTGAGTACAATCTGCATAGACGGCAGGATTGGACCTTTGTTCTGGAGAGAGCAGCTTGCCTCCTATAGCTCTATAAACTGAGGGATGTGCATCTTTCCTGTACTCAGAAAGGGTTGTTATGTTGAGGAAGTATAAAGGTACTTTCATTGATTTAGTGAAGTTCGCTGCAATTGCAAAAAGGTCTTGGTTTGTGCCTACGTCCAGTGGCATTGACATGTTTAGTACTGGTGTGTCTTCCTTTTCACACTGGATTCCATCTGGGTTGTTCCAGTCCAAGCTCCTATTGCATTTGCAGACACGATGTAAGTTCTTCCTCAAAATCTCCTGAGAATGAATATTGTATTGCATTTTTTTAAACACATAAATATTAATTAACATGATTAAAGATTTTGAAGAGAAATCACTGCAATTCATGGACCAGATATTGGTTTAACTATCTATATCTGATAAATTGACTTCCAATGAAGTAGGACTGTTTTGCTTACCTGACATGTATTGGAGATATGCTGTTAAAGAAAACATAAGTACGAGTAGGATCAATATTTCCATCCACCCAATTAGCCCATGTCTGCAGCACTTTCCCATATGCTTTATTCAGTTCAAGTTCGTCGTACTCTGTTGTGCCTTCTTGAAATGATCCTCGTCTTTCGTATCATTTGTCAAATGCAAAAGAGAAAAGATCAAATCATGATCATATTGCTAAACTAAATTGTGAACAGAAAGATTTGGGGTATAAAGCTCTTACTGGTGGAAAAATTAAAAACTTTTATGTACTTACAACACTTTTACAGTGGGATAGTTAATCCACCAGATATATGTGTTGAAGATAAGATAGTCTGCATCTTTCCAGTTATCTCCATGCTTTGAGATTGATTCAGGCATGATTATTCGGTCTGATGTTCCATCTCTATTTGTTGGAGGGTCCACGTTGGATTCAACCAGGAATGGAGCCCAGTAGAATTCTATGGTTGCATTGTACTCCTATATATTCAAATGAAATAGAGACTATCAGGTGATTTTCCTTCTTATTCTCACAACAAAAGTTACTGCTAAACATATTTAGCTATGCCCATTTTTCTTAGTCAAAGTTGTCAACTTATTGATACGTTCCTCTTGATGTTGATAAAAAGATGGATTTTAGTGGAATAGTCCCACGCATGCTTCTAGGGTATGTATGTCATGATTTATGTTCTGCCTAGGAAACATCTGTGACAAAATTTAGCTAGCAGATGCCTTTTGGCATAAGTGGGACTTGAACAGTAGATTCCATCTGAAATAAAGTTAATAGAAATGGAACTGTGAATTTTGATGAAAGGAGAGAGAAACCTCTGCTTTAAAGACATAGATGTAGTCTCCATAGCTCACACTCTTCTTGCCCAAAGTAAGGATAGAATGGACCATACAAACCATAGATTGCCACTGGTTTAAATGTAATGAATCTCCCACGAACATAAGCCTCTTTCCTCTCAGTTTTTCTAGCAACACCCTTCCTTCAAACCTTGTAGGTAAACAAATTTATGATGTCATTAACTTTGCTCCTCAATCTCCCAAAGAACTAAA
>NW_019014673.1:1148106-1179448 GCF_000150535.2 Carica papaya
TAAATTAAAATGGTTTTAATTAATAAGTTTGTTTAAAATTAAGAAGCTACAAATTTATCTCATACGCTGGAACTGTATATTTAATGTGAAGAGTTTCAAATATCAATTAATGTCATTGATTAGGAAAATTATTAATGCATATTAGACACACGTTAATTTATTTTTCTTTTAATATCCGTATATTTGTGTTTGTTAAACAGCATTTATCATATGTGGGCCACTGTATACATATTCTTATTCAATGGAAAACAAGTTTTAATCTCTCTCTCTCGGAATTGGAATATGGCACCGGCCATTGAAAACTATTTTTCTCTCAATTACGATCAAGTAAATCCTTAGTGGATGACCTTTTAGCCTTATTCTTATCCTATTCAGATAGTTCTGCATTTGTATTACTCTTATGGCTATTGCAATAGATAACTATGTGTTTTATAGCTAAGTTATGTTTATTATTTTATATGTGAAAAAGAAGTTAGGGTTTCTTGATGGATCTATCACGAAATCATACAATAGACACTAAATTTTATTGAGTACAACTATATCGTTATTTTTTGGATCTTTAATTTTATATCTAAAGAAATTTCTGCTAGTATCTTGTGTTTAGTTCTACAGTTGAAATTCGAGCAAATCTCTAAGATAGTCTTAAATAAAGTAATGGTCTTCGAATTTTTAGTTGTATAGGGATTTAATTAGTCATATATATGGTGAAAATTCAATTAGTCTATATTTCATGAAGCTAAAAGCTTTAATGAAGGAGTTGAATAATTTAAAAGCTCTTTGTTCTTGTAGTAAATGTACTTGTGGCAGTGTTTTTGAATTGAACGATATGTTATTTTATTTTTGATAAAGGTAGATGATTTTTATTCTCGAATACAGAGTTAATCCTTTTATTAGATCCTCTGTCTCTAATGAATAAGGTTTTCTCTTTACTAATTTAGGATGAGCGACAATGAAACATTAACAATGTTGTTAAATATGTTGATGCCACTAGTTTGGCATTTTTAGCTAAAATTGATTGTTTTAAACATCAGGAAGCTAATGGAAATAGAAATAATAGAAACAATAGGCCCTATTATTAACACTGCAATTTTCATGGGCATACTATTAAAACATGTTATAAGCTGGTATTGTTTTACTTATTCATAATCTCAACTCATCATAATATCAATAACTAATGAGATTGTTACCAAAACATCTATTGACTGCCACTACAAATTCTAAGCAACATTACATCTTTTAAAGTTAGAGTATGTGGTGATGTGTGGATTAATCCTTCCTTTCTCATTAAGGATGATATATACATGCCTCAATTCAAAGTCAATTTGATCCCAGTGAGTGTTTTATTGAATAAGTCTCAAGTTGTTATTTTTCTTCCTAATCATTGTATGATTCAAGAAATTCAGTCCAAGAAGATGATTGACATGACTAAGAAATAGAATGGATTACATATTCTTCAAGTGGGTAACATCATTTAGAGAAATCAATTTTTGTTAATAAAGTTATTGCTCATGTGTGGCATACAAGGCTATGACATTTATCATGTCAAACGTTTGCATCGTTGTAGCCTATGCTAGCATGTATAAACTTCCATAGTGTTACTCAACAAACATGTTATATTTGTCTTTTAATTAAACAAAAGCAATTATCTTTTATTTCACATAATAATTTATCCTTAAATGCTTTTGATCTTGTCCATATGACATTTAAAGACCTTTAATGTATCTATATATAATACAAATTCTTTCTTAAAATTGTTCATGATTCCACTCATTTTTCTTGGGTTTACTTTCTCAAAAAATAAATAGAGTGCATATGTAATAAATTCTTTCTTTCAATTAGTATCTACACAATCTATGCTAATATTAAATCCTTAAGGTCTAATCATGCTCGAGAGCTTCCTCTTATTAAGTTTTTTTTTTTTTTTAAGAGCATGGTGTTATTCATCAGTTTTCATGTGTATAAACTCCACAACATAATTAGTAGTTGGAATGAAATATCAAAATCTTTTAAATGCTATAAAGCTTTATTTTTCTAATCTTGAGTTCCTCCCCATTTTTAGAATGAAAATGTAGTTACTATTATTTTCTTCATTAATAGAACTCTTTTTCTAATACATATTAAATCACGATTTGATATGCCATATAAAAATAGTTCCAATTATTCTTATTTTTGAGTGTTTAGTTTTATGACTTTTGCATCCACCTTAACAACAAATAGAAGCAAGTCTGATCCACGGCCGATATTATCCATATTTCTTAGTTACACAGTAGATATAAAAGGTTATATGTTGCTTAATCTTTAAATTAAACAAGTTTTCATATCACGGGATGTAATTTTTCTTAAAAATCAAATTTTGTATCATTTTATCACATCTTTAGATGCCTTGGTGGATTCCTTTCATAAACTAGTTATTCCAAATCCTATCTCTATTCCATCACATGAAGTTATGAGAGGATTCTACTACCTATATTCCTTTAGGTTTAGATGATTTTCTCATATCTTCATCTACTCCAATACTTGTTTGTAGATCAATCAAGTTACAAGACCTCTTTCTTATCTCAAAGAATTTCATTACAATTTATATTTGTGTAATCATGGTGTATCTAACGTACCTTATTCTTTATTAGACTCTTTCCAAGCTACAAGGCTTTTACCAGAGTGGTGTCTATAAAGTTTGAACGCAAATTCTATTATCAAGTTATATCTCATTAAGACTGACATGATGCTATAGCAAGTAAGCTTGTGGCCATGAAGGACAATAAAATCTGAACAATGATCCATTACCACTAGGTACACATGTCACTAGATGTTGTTGGTTTCATAAATCAACTACAAGTCAAACAAAAACTATCGAGTATTATAAAGCTCGCCTTGTTGCAAAAAGCTACACTCATAATAAGAAGTTGACTTCACTGAAACCTTTTCATTGGTTGCAAAACTAGATATTATCAACGTAATTTGGCCCTAACTGCAAGTTAGTAATGGCACTTAGCTCAATCAGATATGAACTGTGTTTTTTTTTAATAAAGATCTACGAAAAAAAGTCTACATAGAGCTTCAACTTGGATATCCTAAACAAGGGAAAAGGAATCTATATCTATAAGCTAGTATATGTGTAGTACTTGGTCCGAGAATTTAGACTATGATTAATTTTAATATTTTAAATATAAAAAAAAATTATTTTAATTTTTGTTGAATTTATGAAAAAAAAATAGGTTAGTGACGAAACTGAAAATAATTTTAGAAAAATTGGTGAAATTTTAGGTACGGGTGGTATTTTTGAAAGAAAAATCGAAAACTAGGGGTTAGAATGCAAATAAAATTTTTTTTGCCACATTAGACCGCTTAGTCAGCAACCCCGATGAGCCGGAGCACGCCGCATGACAAGACACGCTGATGTTGGTGCCACGTAGGCAATTCATGTGCCCCGTGATCGAATGGCCCAAGATCGATCCCGCGCGCTTGGACGGCTTGGATTTGTTTTCCCTTTAAATGCGATCAGATAATTGAGATCAAATCGCGATGAACAGTCCAGATTTATTTTCTCCTTAAATGCAATTGGACGGTCGAGATCAAATACGATGAACGGTTCAGATTCGTTTCTTTTTTAAGGCAATCGAATGGTCGAGATCAAACGCGATGAATGCTCAGATTAACGCGAGATGAGTATAAATATTTTGCATCACACTGAACCCAAACCTTAGCTACCAGCCTCCCGCTGGAGAAGAAGAACCAGTCGCCGGAGAAGGGAGTCGACTACCGACCATCGCCGCACCGAAATCACTTTCGACCGCCAAAAAGGGTAAAAATTCTCCTACCTACTCAGAATTCGATTTCGAGAACCTCTGTGGCCACATCGGAGAAAAACGAATGACGGGTGAGTTGAAAACCATGGGTAAAGCTCAGCGGCAGCGCCGGGGGCAAAACTTGCAACCTCTCCGATGAGCTCCTTCTTGTTTCCCGTTTCGTGCGATTTTTTCATTGTTGTATTCACCGTCCTTTTTTCTGTAGGTTAATCGGACAAAAATTCCAATCGTAAAAGTGAGCCGACAAAGCCGCCGCACCCGAAAAACTCCACCACCGGTAGGTTTTCATTTTCTTATTTTTTTCGATCTATCGAGGCCCCCTAACGTGGTTTTTCGTTGGAATATGTATAAAGATGACCGAAAAATGGCTAGGCTGAGGCAAACCACCGCCGCGGACAGTGGTGCCATTACTAGAGCACGATGGTGCCGCTGTGCCGGAACCCCGAAATTAGCTTGAAAGGATTTTTAACACCGATTTTAAAATTTTTGGGGTATTTTTAGGTACATAAAGCGTGTTTTAATCTCTGTATGAAAATTCAGAAAACCTAGGGACCGTTAGTAGATGCATAGAAAGTTTGATGTTTCGACACGGATTTGAGTGATGATCCCTCACATTTTTCTCTGTTACAGTAAATTGAGGCTTAATAATTAATAATTGTATTTTTTTATAAAAAAATAGAGAACCTTAAGAATAATTACATATCATTAGTAGAGGCGAAACCGGTTAGTTCATGGTCGTTTTGATTTCTTATTTATTTTCCTTTATTACCTATATTTGATTACTATTATACTACACGTAACTCAATTGATGATTTTTAGAATCTGTTTGGTTATTTGGTTATTTGTTTCTCTTGCATTGTGCCGGTATTTCGGTCATTGGTTATTTGGCTGTGTTAAACTATATTGTTATCTAAGTAAACTGTGAGTATAAAATGAGATATGGTTATGGCGTAGTTGCTTGTGATACTGATAAAAATCTGTATGGGAAAGACTTACTTGATACTCGAAAAATGGTAGACGGGTCCGATACATAGGGAACCCTATCGTGAACGTTATCTCAGTCGGACGGGACTGAGAAGTCCCTTACCAGTAAGGTTTAGAAGATATGGTTCACCTTCATACCGCACGGGGTGTCGAGGTGGTAGAATATTTAGCGCCCATTACCGGACAGGATATGGGGACGATCGGTTAATTGTTTAATTGGATATTGAGTTTACAAGTAGAATGACATCCCTATGGACCCCTATGGGCATCGGTAAGTGGGTAGAAATGTAAAATAATTATTTTTTATTATCTTATATGTGATAAATAATAGTGTATGAATACAAGTTTTCATAAGTTATTGTTATGAAAGACTTGTTACACAAATATGGAATAAATGACTTTCTTTATAGTAAATGAATTTATATTAAATTAAAAGCTCCATTGGTTGTTTTTTTTATTTTTTTACCAATCTTTAATTTTTCGTATTTGTTCTTAGTGTGATATTGTCACTAGGTTAGTGTAGTTCATCCATTCATTAACTATTTTATATCAAAATGACCAAGATCCAGATCCTGATCAACAAGAGGGTTGGAAATAGTTCACCAACCAGACTCCCTTCAAAAACTAGTGAAGGTTGCCCTATGATTGCTTAATTATTTGTTTTTCATTTATTTCTTTGATTTTCGTTTGTTCTTTTAGAAATGACATTCATGTAACCCTATTTGGCATTATAAATTATTGTATAAGGAATGTAAACCCTAACTTTATTATTTCACTTCGGTATTTAATTTATGACTTTATTTTTATTTAAGTTTTGGATCTCTACAATATCATCTCCACAATCTACAGTCTAAATCAAGTATCTAGAAAATAATTCTTCAAGTTCATTGAAGCTCTTCTATAGTTCGGCTTTATGCAATACAAGCCAAACTACTTCGTGTAGATGATATCATAATTGATGGCCCCAGCAAAATCTACGGAAAAAGAACCATGAGAAAGCTCTTAAATAATTAAAGCAAAATCTACCAACAAAAGACTTATTCAATGGAAGCAAAATTTCAAAACTAACCAAAGATATTAAATAGGTAAGAACATTTAATGATAATTAGTTGTGATCAATTAATTAATAATTATAGATAATTCAACAACAATTGGTGAGGATTAGTTAATTTAGTTGGTAAAAAAGATGCTCTTTTTGTGTGTAACGATTTAGATTTGATTATTAAAAAAAAAATAAATAGAGTTTAAGACGAAATGGAATTTTCCAAACAATCAACAGAAGAAAAACAAAATTAAGTTCATTGTGATTAGACTAAAATCTTGGTTTAATATTCGCAAAAATTAATTAATTAATATTTAGAAATACTAATTAATTAATATTTCTAAATATTATATACATGATTGATTAACTCTAAATTTTTCTTAAAAATTATTTAAAAAATAAAATTTAAAATACAGTAATGATATTTATGAATTCTGTCAAAATTAGAGTCGTCTTTCAGAAGGCAAATTATTACTCGTCTTAGTCTTCAACTTTTTGGCATTTTCAGGTTAATTTTGATTGACCATTACATCGATTAATATTCGTTTTAATTCTGGATTATGATTTAATTAACATTTAAAAAAATAACAAATCATGATTAGGTCACGAAGGGGACCATGTCTGTCAACTTGCAGGAGATGTATATCTGTTACTTGAAACCACGTCAATCAACACGTGCACAAATACAATTTCATCACGTGTTCCTAAAATGTGTTTTTGTGGAGGTGGGCAGAGTATCATTGTCAGTGATTTAGATTGCAGGTGTCACACAGTTAATTATAAAAGATTTTTTTTTTTTTTTTGTCTTTGACTAACTTGATTTGAACAAGTAGTTTATATATATATATATATATATATATATATATATAATATTGTATTTGTTTATGTTTTCAAAGGTTGCGTGTTTTTCTAGACATTATCTTGATTTGAAATTTGGGTAGATATATTATTTTTAAGTTCTATAATATTTATGTGAATTACTTATTTTTTACTTGAAGATAAAGACAGGGTTAGTTCTTTACATATATAAGATAATGAATTTCTATGTATTTTGGTTAAAATTTACATTTTCGTACATATGTAAAAGACATATAATTTTATATTTAATACATAGTTAAATTAATTTAATTCGTATATTTATTTTTCACGTTAATTTTATATATTTGTTTATTCGTGAAGGAATTGTAAAAAAAATATTTTATTTGAATTAAATATAAAATTAATTCAAAATTAAAATGTTACTTTTGTTCTAATTTTTATCTTAATTTCATAATATTTTCATTAATTTCTATTTTATGAAATTTAAATTTGTAGTCACGTTGGAATACAATATTATCTTACTATATGATGAAATAATGTAAAAAATAATCAACTTGTAACTAATATTATTTAAAAGCAAGTTATTGTATTTAAGTTAGCATTAAATTGAAATACTTTATGTTGGTCTTAGTTAATTTTGAGTTATGTTTAAGTATAGTTTATATTAAGCGAGTGATGACTATTTTTTTATATTTGATCAATTTAAAATATATTTAACCAAATTCTTAACATGTTATCTTAGCATATTGCAAGCAATTTAAAATATATTTAGAACAGTTGGTATGAAAATCAACCTCTAAATTATCGGCTCCTTTAATATTTATTTTTCAATTCGGACCAAGTTATATTTGACTGAGTTGTTTAATCTAGATTGAATTGAATTAAAGAGGTTTTAATATAATACTCAGTTTAGAAAAATTACTGATTCCTAAATATTTAAAATTTATTAATGTACTAAACAATTTGCAGAAGAATTAATGTTCATATTATTAGTTATTAAATCTATCACATTATTAAATAAATATGATATTCAATAATTTTTTTACTATTATGCTCTGAAATCCTTACATATCTTCACAAGAATACATATGTTACCTTTTTTTATTTCTATAAGCTCCTTAAAGCTCCAATTAATTTTTTAAAAAAGTTATTATTTGACTTGAACATAAGAGAATTTACATTTTTAAAGTTTCAATTTTCTACTGATTTTTTTCATTTTTAATTCCAAATAATTGAGACTTAAATTTTCTCACCGTGATAATACAAAAATATCCATTTACTATATCCGCCTAATTTATCGGTAAGTAATATATATACGTATAAGAGACTTATGGTGAAATATATATATGTATATATATATAATATATATATCCAAAAACGACTCGTTTGGGTTGATAAGATAATGTTCGAAACTCATCTTATCAAACTTGTAACTTAATCCAATATCTAGTCGGTAACCTTTTATATATTGGTGATGTATTTTTTCACTAATTGTGGATCTAATTTAGGCCACTTCATA
Source organism: Carica papaya (assembly GCF_000150535.2). The sequence goes on from NW_019014673.1 coordinate 1,156,277, forward strand.
TTGTAAATCTACCTAACCAAATAGTGGATCAGAATTGTTTCAATTGGAAGAGTAACAGCAGAAATCATTTGGGTATATTTTGTAATTTTAAACAATTTGGAAAAAAATCTTCACATGAAAATTTTCATGAGAATCTTGTTGTACTTTCTAGGTTTAATTTTTAATTTGTAGGTTCTGAACTTTTTCATATGCTATTCCTCCGGACCACAAGGGCACCAACCCATAAACCTTGTCCTACTCATGATTGTAAAAGGCAATATAATGACAGTTCCAACCTCAGAAATGGTTCTCTTCTCTAGTTCTAATTAAAGAGAGATCCTGGAGAATATGGGTAACCAAATAAAAGCAAAATATTTTAGACCACACGTACATTAGAAAGCTCGTCCTTCAGATATTTAGAAAGATTATTTGTAGAGTTATTTTAACTATCTAAATTGATGTATCGTTAGTAATATTCCAAAAGTAAGATCTTAACTATATATAAAAATGATTAAAATTGATTAACAGAAAACTTAATTTTGATAAATAAAGTTGGAACAAAATATCTTAACATCCAAAGAAAAGTTTTTTTTTTTTTTTAATTTTTTTTTTTTACGATCATCTGTTGAGAAAACAGATTTAAGATGATTGTGGGAAATACAAAGAGTGAAAATTCTCAATGTACAAAGAAACGTGATAAATTGCACCTATAAATTTGATCAAGAAATAACTTTTTTTCCCTGCAAAAAATAGGACAACAATAATAAAATACTACAGAAAAAAACGGAGCTCTTCAGAGTTTTTACCAAAAAATAAATGCTAAAAAACTTAATAGCAAGCAAAGAAGAGAAAAATCAAAAGACCAGATTTTAAGAAAATGGATTTGATATCAAAAACTTCAGTTATCATCTTCAGCTTAGCAGCCAGTGCAGTAATATGTAATTTATATATACTGTCAGATATAAAACCTAGCAGTGAATACAAGTCACTGTAACTTAAATTACTAATTACCATTAGACTCAGATAAAAGCAGCTTAGAAAGCTGTTTCCATAAATCTAACTGTAGAACTAGAAGCCAAGTCAACAGTACTAGCTATACTCACCAGTAAAAAGTTACAATAGAATTTACCTCAAATTTTGGGAGCAGGATAGAAAGAAAATTCCGATGCTAGATCATGATCTAATAGTAAAAAATGAAACTAAGGCAGTACCATAAAAATGGATGAATATCAGTTCAGTTATGAGCAAATAATAAACATGTCTGCATATTACCTGTACCCATTTCGTTCCATGGTCAACTATTACCTCAATAAAGTTCCCAAGTTCATTCTATAATTAGCCGCATTTACAAATGCAGTACATAATAATGGTAATAAGACAGATGTATTTCATATCTTTCCAGGTTTTAATCTACAATGAGCTCCATCATTAGGTCCTCAGTTGTGAAGCATTAAAAGTCAATCAACATACCTAGACAAATTTGGACCTCCCAGTCAACTATAAGAGTGCCTTTAGATATCAAGGAGCCGAAATAGATACGAGATCAACGCCCAACTCAACCTACATTTGCAAAGGAATTTTTACTGTGGATATTACTGTCTTCCCTTCTTTGTGCTGCAAGAAGGGCATTTGTACTGCTTGATACCTTCAGCCTTGGCCGGTGTTATCTTCACACACTTTCCATGATACCACCGCTCACAGATGTCACAGCAAATCCAAAACTCATCATTAGTGTAGTTACCTCCACAGCTCCCACAGAGGGTTTCACTGTGCTCGTCTTCCTCATCCTCGTAACTTTCATCAAGCAATTTTGGGTTGTTTCTTACCTGACCATCCAGTGATCTCTGAATATGACAAGGAGCACCAAGAACCAGGAACCCAAAATCAAGATATGATTTAGGGAATAAAAGATATTAAGTTTTAGCAGTAACTATGCTTCCTATCAATCTGACTCACTGAGGAAATAAAAAATTTCACCTTTGTTCCATTCCTAGATTTGCTTCCAATATCCACACCAGGTTTGTCTTTGATAGGCTTCCTACCAGTCACAACTTCAAAAAGGGTGGGCAGATCATTGATTAGACTAAACAGACGCTTCCTGTCAGGCAAAAACGCATAAAAATTCTCATTGATGGCACAAACAAAAAAGTTTCTTTTGAAATGTTATCATTCTCAAATTCTCAAAACATAAAAAACAGAAGATGCAGAACGTCAGAGCATAACCAGCAGAGACTATCTCAACTACCTGCCATAACCAAAGCCCCAATGCCAATCCCTATTTTCTAATGTGAAGTAAATTATTAAAGTAAACTTGCAGTCTAGGACAAAACATATATATTAGGAATCAGATGTCTCCTCAACGGTGCTACATATCAGAGTAACTCCATTCCTAATGACACATGCATGGTTGTGCAGACATCCATAACAGAGAAATTCAAGTGATTCTAAATGTTAGCTTGACTATAACATTCACTTAAAGTTTTCCCAAGATATTCCTGTTCAGCATAGCACCATATACAAATCAATGGTAAAAGGCAATCTTCTTGGGCCCAGTTAAAAAGTTGACTACCAAGAATATCATGAAACTGAAATTTGAGAAGGGGAATCAACGTGACTTTAAGTTGCCACTAGAAATTAAGCAACGTGGACTTAACAGGATGTAAAGAATATTACAAATGAAAACTGGTTGGAAAAAAGGAAGTAATATGGACATGAATGTGAACAGAGTGGTTTCAGGGCATGGAACCAAGGATCATATTCTCCATTCCACCTAGGGAAGCAATCCCTGTCCTGCCATGTTTCCTTAATGGGAATAAAACCCCGTTTCCAACCCCACCCCAAGTGGGGGTGGAAATTCCCTGACAAATGATTGTTTTATTTGTTTTATATCCTAAATTTAAATTTTTTTGAGAGCAATTATAAAACTATCTTAAAACTTGAAAGTTTTTATCCAACATTCCTATTTAAACATTTAAGATTTCAAAGTTGTTCATATAAAATTATTTTTAGATTTTAGATTCCATCTAAAAACTGAACATCCAAAACACTCGGAAAACATAATGAAAGTATTTAATCATTCAATATACAGATACTATAGACACATCTATTATATTAATTTCACAAACTACATGGTACACAACAATATTTTATAAAAATTACATAAAATATTATTTGGGGAACAGGTTACTAGATCACCCTCCTAATCGCCATCTATATCAGGGCAAGAAAACTTTCTGTATGTGAAAATATTCTTGTATGGTTTTGAAGCCTGCTCCTAGCAGGTAAAAGTTAAAACTCAATAAGGACCCAGAATGACAGATCCAAATTTACTATCCCTTTCCACCAGTTTCTCTGTGAAGAACAAAGTTAGAATCTTAGAGCCTGCCCACTTGGTCGAGGGTCAAACCTAGCCTGTACTTGAAAATAAGACAAGGAAACTGGTTTTAGGGATTGAGATCCCAAATTGCTGGGTTTAAAAATTCTGGTTTTCCCAGAAAATAAAGAAAAAATATCTCTCTTGTATGCATCTTTGCTGCATTGAAATCTCAAGTTTCAAGAGATGACACAGGTATTCATACCCTACCAACTCTAGTCCTATTCATGCCAGGAAACTGAAATAAACTAACCTTTAGACACTCCTAACTTGACATAAGACAAACCTAATGTAATTTTTCTGAGAGAAAATTTTTAAGAAACATAACTAAAAGAACATAAGAAAAAACTTTATTCAACTAAATCTGGAAATTCTGACAAGCACTAAAATAACCACAATAGCCTTAACCGGTAAATGCAAACTTTAAAGAAGAATAAGGCAGAAACTGCCCTTTTGCTCCTGCACTAAAAATGTATGCTTTTTGTCTCATTTTCCCTTGTCCACAAAATATTGCCATTATGTGCCTCTCTTGTCAAATTTTCCACTCCTATCAGAAGCTTCAAGTCACTTCCATGAATCCTACACAACAAAACTGCTAGAGAGAATACCAAGGGAAAACATAATATGATTATATAAGCCTGCAAAAAGGACCAGCTAAATCAGACTAAACTCAAAACTTGAGCTAAGCAACCCCGACCTAAAGCATAGCATCAAATCTGAGATTAAGCCAACTTGAAGCCACTTAGTAGGGAGGAAAAGTTTGTAAATATAGATGGTTAAAAATACAAAGCTAAAATTACGAGGGCAATGTTAATGATATTACGAAGCAAGCATAATGCTAGTAATTAAAAAATATGATTCAATAAAAGTTCAATAGAACCATAAGGTCAAGATCCTTGATTCAATATTTGGGGTGAGCCAAAGAGCTTGGTACTGGTACCCCACAGATCACAGGCTAGTAGTAGTACTATCAAGCAGGCTTCTAGAGTACAATGAGGTTCTGAATCAAACATAAATTAGTACCGAGGAAATTACAACGAAATATTTGCACCAAGATAAATTTAACCAAATTTCTAATAGAAAAAAGGGGGCGAACTTAAACAAATAGAATGACAGAGACATTTCTTGCGACAAAATCTACAAGGGAAAATAGAAAAATACGATAACAATGTGACTTAGGTATGAAGATAAATTATCAGCTTCTCTGACAAAATGGAGCATAATGTGATTTCTGCTAAATTAAGCATAGCTCATGACTTTTTCCTCACATTAATTTACTTAAAAACAAAAATTTTCCTGCTAGTTGTATCCAGTTTCTGTAGTGACTGCAGTAATGATGCTTGCAGCCCTTTAAAGTTAACTTGATATAAAACTGATATGATCTACCTACTTAGGAAATAATAGATCGAGTTTACAGTTTTATTGGGTGGATCAAGGATTATGGATGAGAAGTAGGTGGATTGAAGCTATATTTGATGTATGTCAGAAGGCAACAGTGATTAGAAGCTGGGGAAATTTGGCGGCTCTTTGGGTGGTGCGAATAGGACCTTTTATTCCAGCACACAATCACTAAGAACATAGCTTCTGGATAGATTTTTGAAATAATTGTATTAAATATGATCTTGGGAGAGAGATCAATCTCAAGAGTATTTATAGACCATAATATAATCCTATAATTAGAATAGGAAGATCAAAAGACTTTAACTCAAAAGAGACTAACACCACTAAAACTAAAACCAATACTCCTAGACAAAATATTACAGACCTACATCAAAAAAAGAAGAAAAAAACAGCCAAACTCCTCCTAATCAAATCCTTTACAAGCTTCTTACTAGTTTGATTTATATTCCGAATTTGTTTCTTCTACATGTAACCACCTTTGATTCTGAATCACGCATTTTATAGGATCATTAGAACAGATGTGAAACAAGAAATTAAAGAAAGTTCATTTCTCCAGGAAAGTCGAAGTGAGACAAATTAGAAAGACAATGACCATCAACAAATTATATCACATATACGAATTTGAAGGGTCCAAACACAACAAATGGAGTATAATTCATATACCCCAATATCATTAAAATGAATTCCAACAAATATTAACGTCTCAAAATGGTTAATCATTTCGCTCAAGCCCCTGGAGCTGAATGGCATAATATGCCCACCTATAAAGCTTTTAAACAGGGTCTAGGTTTCAATCCCCGTGTTACACAAAAGGAAAAAAAGGTTAATAACTCCATACCAGTGCATGAAAACTTCATAAATAGCAAACAAGAAGCAAAACATATACAATTAATGAACTGAGAATTGAAAAGATCTGAAGGAAATTCTAACCGTAAGAACTGCAAAAAGGAAACTCTAATTCTAAGAATTGTAAAGTAAAAGGGCACTGATCACTGAGATAATGACGAATTTACACATCAATTACTCTCTTATAGCTTCTACCACAAGGGAGTAATTTCTAAGTTGGATAATGTAATTTCTCTCCGGTAGATACAGATCTTCTACTACCACAAAGGCTTCAACAAGAAAATATGATACAAATGGAAACCCACTGGTAGGGGTCAAACCAGAAACCTTTTTTATTTCCAAAGATAAGTGGTTCAACACATTACTAGGAAACAAAAATTTGAGTTCGTAAACCTGCAAAAGTTAGCACATCTGTATCTAACCTCTAATACACTTGAAGTAACATTTAATTCAAAAACTTCAGAGCACATAGTGAGCAAAAACTAGGAAAGAACATTTTTACCTCTCATTACGATTTAGCCGAGCACCAAAGTAGAAAGCCACAGAGAGCAACCAACAATCACTGTGCACAGCAACTAGTGAAAGCCAATCCTTTCGTTGCATTCCATCTCTTGCGAAATTGATTCCCAGTGCAGGCTCAGGGAGCTCGGGGGGTACTTCCTCTGCAGGTAGATTCACTTCCCATGACTCATTTGGGTGCCCGTACAGACATAAATTCTCCTTATCTGATGCATAAGAAGCAAAGCAACAAAAAAACATAACCGCATCTTAACCAGAAATCATATCAAGAATCACTCAGATGCACCAAAAGGAGTTTAAACCAATAATCACAAACCCTAAGTTCCGCACCATCCTACCAGAAGAACAATGCTCAAGTTGGTTCAGGACGACGTAAATGAAACGAAGTAAATCAAATCCAAAATAATCAAGCACTCAGACAATAATAACAGCGCAAGATAGACGTTGGAAATGAAGGTAAGACTCAAAAGAGTTTAAATTATATTTCCTATTCCGCTTCTCTCCCCCATCTTCCCCAAAAACCATACATACATTTCCCCATAAAAAAAACAGCAAAGAGCGAGAACGAACTAACCTGGATCGCATTGCGAATAGAAGTCATTGACATCTGGTCAAATTATGGAAACAAGCAAAATCAAAACAGTTGCACCCAAAATTATCAATACAACACGCAAATACTGTCTAACACAGACACAGATAAACGCATACAGATGAAAATTAGGGTTTAAAAAGAGAAAGGGATAGAGCAAGCGAGCAAGCGAGCGAGCGAGCGAGCGAGAGAGAGAGAGAGAGAGAGAGAGAGAGAGAAAGAGAGAGAGAGAGAAAGAGAGAGAGAGAGTGGTCTCACCTTTGGTGAGAGCACGAACGAGAGCAGAGCGACGAGCATTGTAATCCTTGAAGATATCTTCTACAGTGCGAGGATTCGAAGAAACTGAAGCCATCTTTGAATTGTTTGTGTCTCTTCCTATGTATACGCGATATGTGTATTTAGAGTATATATATGTATTATTATACGTATATATATGTAAACAGAGAGGAGATCAGTTGTTACAAAGAGAGATCGGAGACCACATGATCGATGATTTGGAGAAGCAGGCGTACGGAAAGAGCAGATAGACAGGAAACGGAGAGAGGGAAAAAGGTTTTGTCAGTTTGGCGTCAGGCGAGGTTTGGAACTGGAGATTTCGGATTTGGGAGGAAGGAGCTGGTTGCTTACTTTTAGCGCTATTAAAAGAGGCCCTTCTTTGTTTTGGGCCTAGCCCATATTGCTGTAACGTAGAAGATATCCTATCAATACATATATAAAAATAATATTGAAAATTAATATGCTTCAATTTTTTATTTTTTAAAATAATTTTATATTTAACATAAATATATATAATATTTATTTAAAAATATTATAATAAAAATAATGTAATAATATAAATAATATTTATTAATTTATTTAATATCATAATATGTAATAATTATTTATTTATATAATGTGATAATATATAATAATTATTTATTAAAATATTTTAAATATAAAAATAAATTTGAGTATGATTATATTTTTATACAATTTATTTTTAATTTATTATAAACTTTAAAACTATACACTATACAAACTCTCGATCATACATTTTTTCTCATATTTTATTTATTTTGTAAATTTTATGCTAAAAATTAAAGTATGATCATTTTTTCATATTTTGATTAGAATTTTTTCTTTTCATATTCATTTTATAATGTACGGATCGAGCTAACATTAGTTGAGTTACTTAGTTCTATTTAATTCATTTTGTTTGTCTATTTTTAATTCAAATTCAAATAATCTGTGTTCGAGTTTAATATGATATAAAGAAATAAAATTATATTAATAAATACTTAAATAAAATTTATTATAAGCCCAACCCAGAAGAAATTTCAGTGTAAACCTGCTCTCTCGGTATATTATGATATTATTCTTGCATCAGAAGGCAACCCCAATTGCATAGAATGCAACTAGACAGATCTCACCAGGGAATGGCTCCTGAATTCTTCTCTGGTTTCTTTGAACTTTCTTCAATGTTCCTTTTTCTTGAGAAAATCTGTGGTCATTTCAAGTTTTCCAGGGATGAAATGAATGCTGGTACAAATTGAACTGACAAGAATTGATAAAAGACCAGACAAAAATTTCCATCTCAAAATACACAGAAGATGCTCAAAAGGGCTAACTACAGATTATGCATATCATAACTAACACAAGTCTAACCTGAAAAGACCCCAATAAAGCTATTATGGGATTTAACAGGCTAAAAACCAGGGACTATATATATATATATACTACATTTCTACATTATACATCTAAAACTACAAGGAGAAGCATTTTCAAGACAATTCAATTGAGAGTGACTTTGGTTGGAAGGAGTGAGCCCGCTGCAGTTTGTTCCTCCGTTAAAAGGCGCTTGCAAGCAACAAGTTTCACGACAGATTGAGGGGTGAGGTGGTACCTTTTTGAGACTTCTGCAAATGCTCTGGTGAGTACTTGCTCCACCCAATCCTCCACCACCCTCTCCCGGTCAGATAAATATGCAGATACAAGCAGTTGATCCATGACTTTCGAATCAATATCTAACAGGCAGTCTGGTTTCACAAACTTGTGAAAGTTCTCGAGAATACCACCTGATATTTTCTCAGACAATAAGTTGAAATCAAAGGGTTTGAAAATGACATTTTCATCAACCTGTTTGAAGAAATCTTGCAGCCAAGGCTTGGAGTTCTTATAAAGATCTTCAAAGTTTCCATCATTGGTGTCTCGAGATTCATTCTCTTCAGCCGGAAGGTTCAAATCTAGGTTCTTGGTTGATATCCTATAAGCTCGTTTTGCCATCTCTGTTATCTCTCCCTGCTCGGATATTTCATTGATAATAATCAGCTTTCGTTTGTTCACCAAGCTAGAATTCGAACTGCATTTTCTTGTTGCAAAGGATACATTTAAATTGGGGCTACTTGTTTTGTGCCCATATGTGTGTTCAATCAAAATCTGCACCGGCCATTGCTTGATTCTTGAAATCATTTCTTCAGAATATTTCATGGGAACCTTACACGGAAAGAACATCCCTTTATCTCTAACAGATGTTATTGTTGTCACAAAAATTGTATTACTGATGCTGACTTCTCGTCCATGGGAGTCAGAGAACTTACCGGTTCGAATAGCCTGAGACAAGCTTTTCTCAACCAGTGCATCAGCCTTATCCACATTTTCAAGGAAGACAACAGAAAGGGGTTTTCGGCACAATTCTCCCACAATGAAATCAACAACAGTCTTCCCTCTGAAAATCAAGTCATAACCATTCACTTCTTGATGATTAGAGAATTTATATGCAGGGAAAATTCCATCTTGGGCACCTAGATCCACATGGATAAACTTTTCTCTGCTTCCATACATTATGTCTGCAAGTGCAACAGCAAGTTTCCTTTTACTGCATCTATCAGGTCCAGTAAAATTGAACCATATATCACCTCGTGGACTTGCTCTGGAACGTCTACTGTTCCTTGTTCGGCACTGAGCTATTGTCCGACTGATGATACTTGCAGCTTCATCTTGCCAGCCAACTCTTTCGGTGAGAGCTTTGAAAATCATCTTGAAATTGTTCGAATCAAACTTCCCACAGATATCAGGACAAGAAGAAGATGAAGATCGGACTGGAGGATTAGAAACACTCCCATTGGCCAAGTCACCACTTGCAGAGCAACTTGAGAGATCCTGTGTATTCTCTCGTTGATTTTGATTTGTGGGTTTTGTTGGTTCAGTAGTTCCAGGAACTTGAGATAAAATTCCAAGTCCAAGACCCAAATCTGTGATGATGGAAGATGCAGATGTAGGAGATGTTCCACTACCATCAGCCGTGCTTGAATTCGAAAAACTTTTTGGGGACTTAAGGTCACCCGAGTCAAGATCTTTGGGTTTCAAAGGTTTCTCCTGAACTTCAGATGGAGTACTCTGGTTTGTTGACTTGGGAACAATAGAGAAATGAAAACCTGATTGCAATGAAGGCATCTTTTGCAAATTAATGGACATTAACGAATTCTCATTCTTCTGATAATTTTCACTTGCTGCTGTATTTGTGTTGTCATCTGCACGTTTCTCAGTGATCTCTTTCTTGTCTTCAGCAAACCGAAAGCCTACAATGGTCGGAACGTTTGCACTTACTTCACGAGTGTTTGACTCTGGACATGATGAACTCTGTTGGAAATGCTGCTGGCTTGAATCATCCTTTTGCAGTCCTGTAAAGTTGACCCTTGATAACAATCCATCATCTTTGGTCTGCACTGAAGATATAAACTGATTTTCACATAAACTTTGTAAAGCTCCCGAAAATAACAATTTTCGAGCTGCACATTGTTCAAATGAAAGAGGTCACAGAAAACAGTCAACCATACACAACAAGATGATAATGCCGAGCCAATAAGTCAATGGTTTCCCTATCAAAACTATTTGACTTGTGACATGTTTAGTGATTGAAAATCTTTTTTTCCAGAAACTCACACTTCTTTTACATGATTAACAAATTCTTCGCAACAAGCAATCAGAAGTTTGAATCTATATACTATAGAGAGCCATGTTCTATCTAGGTAAGGAAAGTAATGGAAATCATCTAGAAAAACATCTAAGCATCCAAATTTTTCAGCTATTTTAAAAACAAGAATCGGCACATTCAACAAAACATCTTTCCACTAACATCAGATAATTTTGCGAGGGATACAGACCTTTGCACCCATATCCTTGTTTGTACCAGGTTCAGATGTCTGCAACCAAGGAGGTAAGCTAGATTGGTATTGATCCGATACCCACGCTGCAAATCTCTCCTTTGACACTGCAATTACTTCTTGCTGAGACTTCTCATTGCATTGGGCTGCACTTTGATACAAGCCATTGAGAGGTCCTTTTAATTCAGAAGGCAGTGAAAAGAGCCCACCAAATGGAACAAATGACTCCATCAAACTGCAAATTGCATTGACAAATGAAACTAAGCAAAAACAAGCACAAGCTAAGAATCGTGGGTGAATGTCAATTTCGTGAACCCAAAAAGATATAGCATCTGTACCAAAAACAGCCAATATGCAACTTCGCATGAACTTTTCCAACATATCCACACAAGGATTTCTTCAACCCAGACCCTAATTAGAACAAAACATAATTCTGCCATAACAATCCATTACCTGATTATACAAATTAATATTTTTTTTCTTTTTCCGATGAAAGACAGAGTGACTGGTTTTTAATTGATTCCTCCTTTAAAAAAACCTATTTGTTTTTTTCCTCTAAGAGAATTCCCATCTATCTATAATGAAATTTACAAAAGATTTTCACAAGGTACTAGATGTACATCGATTCTTAAAACTCAAGGATCTTAATAAAATGAAATAAGAGTCTTCCAACAATGAAATCAGACTTCAGAAGTCACGAGTTAGAGCAAGACAACAAATAAACATTTGAATTCAGGCAAAAACTCGTCCTCTACGTGAACTGAAGCCCTCAGAAAAATAAACTAATATCAATAGAATTACTTAGTTTCACAGACAAGTTAGAGCAACTTATATCAATGGAATTACCAAGCTTCACAGACAAGTTAGAGCAACTAATATCAATAGAATTACCAAGTTTCACAGACAAGTTATAGAGCAAGAGAGTTTTTGAAAAATTGGATTTCAGAAGCGGACACCAAATCAAATAATAGTAAGTTTCCAGTATAATAATTTTATAAGCAAAGCTAGCGAACCATATATGAAGCAATAACAATAAAAGTTCACAAATTGGGAAGACAAGCATGCTATTTTCTTTTACCTTGATCTTGGGTAAGATTCAGCCAAACAAGGCCTAAGAGAGGTGATGGGCAATATCTGCAAATCCCAGTCCTTCTCTAACGAAGGAAATCTTGTCACAAACTTCAAATAAATCTCATAGCTGGCCACTGCACCCATCAACCACACTTTACTTCCATGAATCTGCATCAGCTTCGTCAACTTTCCAACAAGATAACTCACAGCTTCTTTTAATCCGCCACTAACGTCGTTATTACTGTTATCATCACCACTGTCGGTGGTGTCGTTATTACAATGATCACCATTAACAAACATCTTCAAGTCGCCATAATTGACCACAAACCCAGGTCCTGAACTCTGCGCTGCAATCTTACCCATCTGCTCGAATTTCGAATCGATGAAACCTCTGTCAAAATTCTCCTTAATCTGCTTCGAAATTTCATTTTCGATGCTGATTATGTTCAACCCGCAAATCCTTTGCGGCAAAAGTCCGTTCTCTTTCTTCTCCATGCTCTGTATAAACCCGTTAAGTGTATCATAAGCGCATACACCCATGAGCAGGGGATTCCTTCCCTTTTCTCTCGCTAAAACCTCTCCGACCCTCCTGCTGTTCTCGTCTCCATGGAAAAACGCAGGAAATCCCGAGAAAGGGAAGCTGAATCCACGTCGACTCGGGTTGGGACCCGGGTCCGGATTTTCGCTAAGGTTGCAGAGAAACAGAGGGGGGCCACGGTGGCGGGGATAGCGGAGGAGGTGCGGAAGTGGGCGGGTGATGGCGAGCTTTATCTCGGAGCTCCGAAAACCAGCTTCCCCGAACACCCGACTAACCACCGGGTCATCGAGGATTGACAGAATCAGCTGTTGAAGCTCCACCTTGATGCAGGAGATGGAATTTTGGTTCTGCTGCTGCGAGATTTGGTGGTAGAGATGGAAATTCTCGGGGTGTCTCCTCTGATTAGCCTGCGACCTTTTTATAGCCGCCATGAGCGAGTTCGACACGGGCGGGTCGTCGCTGAGTTGACTCGACGGAACTCGGTCGAGCGACACGCTTAAACAGAGCTCCAGAGCCTTGAACTGTAGACGCGGGGAGTAAGCAGTGTTGCGCGCACGCGCGCAGGCATCGCGTAGAGCCGAGGGAGAGAGTGAAAGAAGTGCAGACACCGCATGAAGCGACGTCGTTTGAGCGTGTCCCCTCCTTCTCGCCACCGCCACAGCTTCATCCAGCGCGTGGACCGCGTCGGGAGTCAAGCATTGCCTTGCTACACTCACCGGCGTTGGCATCGCCGGCAATCATACACACCCAAAAGATATACAATAAAATATATATATATATATCAAGGAAACATATAATTAAATGTACGATTAAGCTTATTTGTTGAATAACTACAAGTAATAAGAATAAGAATAGTTAAAAAATAAATCTGATATTTTTATAATAATGAAAATAGGTTCTGGTTTTTGGAGATGAAGGAGGGAGAGAGGTGGGTTTTGATTTATTTATTGTCATGGGGTAGGGAGGAGGCACTGTGAGGAGATGTTGGGTGGAGAGGTGGTGGAGGTGGTGATAGGTGGGGCCACCCATGGGCCCACTAGAAGGGAGGATGAGCATAGATTCTGTTATATTACATAATACAAGTGTAAATCTTGAAGATCTTTTCTGTTGTGTTGTGGGCATAGAGAGAGAGAGAGAGAGAGCGAGAAGGGGAGGAGGAAGGGGGAAGATGCTGAGTCCACTGACTTTTAGTGGGCCAACAAAGACAGTCAATATCACTGTCTGCTTACTTGTAAATTGCAATGTATATTTGTATATATATATATATATATTTCTGTATGTAATATATAAGTTATTATATTTATATAGATTAATATGGGCAATTAGTCAAATGGGTTGAGTGTAAATAGAGAAATAAAATAAAAAAAAAAAAAAAGAAGGTTGCTTGAAATTGTAAAAAGATTGAAAATGACAAATGGGGATGAAGAAAAAAAAAAGGAGAATATAACATGACATAACCACCACCATAACCATCGATCACCACAAACATACCGTTCATTATTATCATCATCATCACCATCACCATCACCATCACCATCACCATCACCATCACCATCACCTTGGAATATGAAAGACTTTTGTACTAAGGTGGACTCCCTTGACTCTCCTTTCCTTCTTCCAAAAGGGAGAATGAGTAAGAGAGAAAGAGGAAGCAAAGGCATTTTCAGATCTTCCTCTCTCTCTCTCTCTCTCTCTCTATATATATATATATATATATATATACATATGTGTGTGTGTGTTCATATATATATATACATGTAATTACACTCCAAAATTTCTATCCTTTATTAAGTATTGAGTGAATTTCACACATTTATCTAACTAGATTTTTTATTTAGTTGTGTGATTCTTAACTTAAAATAGAGATTTAAATTTTAATTTTTAACTAAATTGTTGGTACATTTTTTTCAAATTGTCCAATATCCTATATTTTTATTAAAAAATTATGATTCATGCGAATATCAAATAATTCATCAAAAATAATTTCAAAATTGTCAAGATTTTGACAAAATTTTGGTAAGTCTTTTTTTAAATATGGTGTATTCTCATGTATTCTTATAAAAAAATTATATTTCATCCACCTATCAAACAATTCATGACAAGGGTATTTAAAATTATCAAGATTTTGATTAAATTATTGATTTTTTTTTCAAATAGTGTATTTTCGTATATTATTAATAAAAAATATGATATTATAATTACATAAATATTATATAATTAATAAAATATTATAATATTTATACTTTTAAAATAAAAAAGAATTAATTACATGTATAAAAAGAATTTAATGATTGAATGACCTAAAATTTTTATATCCACTTTAATTATTTTAAAAAACAAAGATGTGGGCCTCCCTCCACCAAAGTTCCTTTCCATCACTCTCTTCTCCTCTTTCCATAACAGTTAAGTATAACCACATTCACGCACATAATGAAGATATATATATATACATATATATGTATGTATGGGTGCGTATGTAAATCTTGTGTGTGTGTATATATATATATATATATAGAGAGAGAGAGAGAGAGAGAGAGAGAGAGAAAGGTGTAAAAAGGTGTTTGATTTAATGTGTTGTTTTGTTGGTACATAATTTGTCCACTTATGTAAAACCCTTTTCAGCTTCTTTTTCCCAAAATACCAAACAGACTCTTCCCTCCCTAGATGTCACCTTTTCCTCCATTCCTATTATTCTATTCCTCACCCTCTAATATACATATACATATATATATATATACATATTTCTAATTTTTTTTTTTTTGTGAAAGCTTTTTTTAATTTGTTATTTACAAAGGTCTACAACTATTTCACTCATTGAGTCAAAATCTATATTATTTTATTCAAGACTTTGTAGTAAAATTTTTTTTATTAATTAATACCTGCCACTCAACACTTCTTTCTATTACACAGATTCTTTCTATCATACCCATATTTATATACATATAATCCATATGAATGTACTCACGTTAAAAATAAGAACCATTTATTGAATTAAAAATTTTATTTTTATTTTTTTGGGTTTTAAATTAAGATATTGGACATGAAAAAACATTTAGCCTATATGTTTTCATGCACTGAAGAGAAAATTCATTTATAGTTTATCTTAATCTCTTTATGTAAATGACCAGAACTTAATTGAAATGAAAATATTGAATTATGGCAACTATAAGCAAAAAAAATTTAGAATTTAGGATTTATATTCCTTACACAGTAAATTATGATGCCACAAAAATGTCCATTTTTCAGCAGTTCATAGTAATTGAATAAATGGTCAAACAAACGAAATAAAAATTCAATAGGGTTAATATCTAATAGGCAACTTTGATGGGATCCAGGAAGTAACCTTTATTCGTAACTCTTCTGCTGTTCAAAATGTGAATTTTGGTCTTCTTAATCTGAAATGATTAAATAAGAGAATAAGCAACACAAACTCAGTAAAAATATCATGCTTATCACCAATAAAGAAAATTGAAGGTTGGTAAAAAGAATCATAAAACAACCAATAGAGCTATTCACTTTCTTAAATAAATTCATTTAACTTAAAAATTGTTATTTCATACTTAACCTTATGAATTTCTTAAATAAATTCACATCATCAACCAAACACTAGCATCATACCAACATCATATTTTTACCAATCAACATGCAGATAGACAACAGGTAAACCAATTAACAGTAAGTCATGCAAATAAATAACACGTAAACCAATCAACAATAAGTCATGCAATTTATACAATACGTAAATTAAGGAAACATAATTAAGACATTTATTACAAGCGAATCAACCAATGAAGACAACACAGTTTGATAAACTAAATAACCAATAAGACAATTAAAACTAGTAATTTAAAGTACACGATATGACAATAAATATTTTAGGCAATATAGGAGAAAATAAACAACAAGCTAGGGCAGATATACACTGACCGGTTCTGACCCATTAGTGATCTGCAATTAATTTTAGAGTTTTTTAATTTTTATAAAACATAGCATTATTGATTATTAAACTTCAGTTTACCATAACATAAAAAAAGGTGAGGGATTCTTACCATGGATTAGTGTATGAAATACTGCACTTTTCACTGTGCCTCCTGGTGAGCCCCGGGTTTTCTATATTTTTTTTTTACGAAAATTAAAAATACCTGTCATGTATCTAAAAATATCCCAAAATGCCAAAATAGGTGTTTTAAAATTTTTTCGACCAATTTAGGATTCTGGCACGACGGCGGTTCCTCTCGGCCTAGTCATTTTTTGCTGGTTTAGGCTGGTTTTGTATGCAAACCTGCGACAACCAAGTTAGGGGCCTTCTGTTGGTCGAAAAAAGCAAAATCGTCGAGTCTCCAGGTGCACCGGCGTCACTGTTCTTTTTGTGTGGCCAAAGTTCTCATTTGGCTAACCTAAATAAAAAAGGACGGAGAACACAACAGTTAAAAAATCACGCGAAACGGGAAGTGAGAAGGGGGTCATCAGAGAGGGTTTTAGATTTTAGCCGTCGCGGCTCGGACGAGCTTTACTTGTGTTTTCTATCTCACCCGTCGACCTTTCAGCTCTGATATGGGTATAGGGAGATTCAGGATTGAATTCTGACTTAGAAGGGGGAAAAGTACATGTTCAGCGTTGGAAGTAACTCCGGTACAGCGGCGACTGTGGTCAGTCTCCTTCTCTGGTGTCTGATTTTTTCCCTGATCGCCCTTCTTCTTTTTCTCCGATCACTCCTCTGTCGACTAGGGTTTTAGTTCCCTACAAAGAGAAGTTTAAATACTCATCTCTATTCGATCCAGACCATCCGTTCAAGTCAACATGGAGTGAGGAGAACCGTTCGATCGTTGCTTGTTTAGGCTAATCATGTGTGCGAATCAAGATCGTTCATCACTATCAATCTCATCCTCCGATTGCGTTTGAAGAGAAAACAGATCGGGGTTGTTCATGCACGCAGAATGCGATTTGGACTGTTGGATCGTCTGCGTGGCCTCGCGCGTGGAGCCGATGTCAACGTGTCCACCACACAGCGTGTTCTAGCTTGCCGTGGCTACTGATGTGGTCGTCGTACATGGCTATATTTTTATTTTTTGCGATTTTACCCTCTATTTTTAAATTTTCTTTCAAAAATACCACCCTTATTCATAATTTCACCCTTTTTTTAGAATTATTTTCAATTTCGTCCCTAATTCTATTTTTCTCAACAATTTCATAAAATTAAATTAAAATAAAGATTAAATTATTTAAATATATAATTTTATTAATTGAAAAATTATCCCTGGCCAAATTTTCGGGCTTGGTTGTTGCACTTTATAAGTCAAACTTTTATATAATTAGTGGATTTTTGTTACATAGTTATACATAATTTTGGTTTAAGGTAAGTTTTAATTTTGACTCTTAATGTAATACCTAGGCTCGAAAATCAGATCGGGATGATTTTGTTATTATTTTATTTATAAAAGAATTATATAAATAATTATTTTATTTTATTTTAATTTTATTGAAGTTTTGAAAAAAAATTGAATTAGGGACGAAATTAAAAATAATTTTGGAGAAAAATGGTCAAATTTTTAATTCGAAAATATTTTTGAAAGAAAAATTAAAAATATGGCGTCAAAATGCAAAAAAAAAAAAAAAAAAGTTTAGCAACTTGGGA
The DNA here is from genome assembly GCF_000150535.2 of Carica papaya. The sequence goes on from NW_019014673.1 coordinate 1,174,370, forward strand.
CAGCCCAATCAGCAGTCCCTGATGAATCAGAGCACATCGCATGGTAACTCCTAACATTGGCACCATGCGGGAAGCCACGCGAGCGATCCGTGTGCTCAACGATCCGACGGCCCAGATCTCATCCCCCGTGCATGAACAGCCTAGACGCATTTTCTCTTTAGGTACAATCGAACAATCAAATTCAATCTGATCGTACGGTCCAGATTCATTCTCCGAATATGATAGATCCAACGGACAATAGAGGGCTACGTCTCCCGAAACAAACGGTCCAGATCAACACGAGATGGATATTTAAGCATCGCGTTATAAGAAACCCTAACTCTAGCTGTCATGCCATTGCCGGAGAAGAAGAACCAGACACTGGATAAGGAGGCCGACCATTGGCTGCTGCTCCACCAAAGCCACCACCGACCACCAAAAGAGGTAAAAGTTTTTCCTTCTTACTCGGAATTCGATTCTGAGTCTTCATGTGGCTATATCGGAACAAAAAAAATGGTAGATGAGCTGAAAACTACGGGCAAAGCCGGAGGAGCCACCGAGGTCAAAACCCTAAATCTCCTTCAATGACAACCTTCTCATTTCCCATTTCACACGATTCTTTTACCATTGTATTCACCGTCCCTTTCTGTGCAGGTTAGCCGAATAAGAAACCCTAGTTGTGAAGGAGAACCGATGGAGTCGCCATACCCGGAGACCCCTCATCCCCTGCCGGTAGTTCAATTTTTTTATTTTTCTAGCCAATTAAGGTTTTCTAACGTATTTTTTATAGGAATACGTGTAAAATCGGTCAAGCCGAGATGAACCACTGCTGTGGGCGATGAAGTCAGCACCAGAGCATAGCGGTGTCACCGTGTCGAAACTCTAAAATTAGTCGAAAAAGATTTTTAACATCGATTTGGGTTTTTGGGGTATTCTTGGGTACGTGACGAATATTTTAATTTATGCAGGAAAAATTTAGGAAATCTAAGGCCCGCTAGGAGGCTTAGTGGGTAGCATAGCATTTCAAAATACAGATTCAAGTAAGGATCCCTCACTATATTCTCTATTACGGTAAATCGAGGCGTAATAATTAATAATCCTATGTTTTGTGAAAATTAAAAAAATTCTAACAATAATTACAGGTCACTAGTAGAGTTGGAACCGGTCAGTGTACGATTATCCTAGTTTACATGCGTATTTTCTCATGTTTTGTTTAAAATATTTACTATCGCATTGTTTGCATTAAATTGTTAGTTTAAATTGTGTTCTTAGTTATTTGGTTTATTTGGTTTCTCATGTACTGTTTATTTAGTTATTTGGTTATTCGGTTATGTTAAACTGTATTGCTTACTTATATGCCTTTTAAATAAATCTCTAAATGCGTAATGAAATGTTAGTATGCAATTAGTGGTTGTTTGGTTGATGAGAATCTATATGTATGAAAGCTTACTAGTACCCTGAGAAATGTTAGACAAACCTGATACATAGAGAACCCTACCATAAACATTACCTCAGTTGGACGGGACTGAGAAGTATCGTATTAGAAGGGTTTAGAAGATATGGTTCACTCTCATATCGGACGGGGTATCGAGACAATGGTATTTTTGGCGCCCATTACTGAACGGGTTAATTGTCAAATCTAGATACTGGGTTCACGTGTGGGGATATCCCTATGGACCCCCAGGGGTCCTAGTAAGTAGGAAAAAATGAAGAATTACTAATATTATATATGAAATTAAAATGTCATTTGGTTATATTTGTCTTCATATGTTGATTTTGGAAAAATCTGTAACGGTAAGTATGGAATAAGACATTTTAAAGTTAAATAAATTTACTTAAATCAATGGCTCATTAGTTGTTTTGTAATTTTTACCAACTTTTAATCTTTCGTATCATTTATTAGTGTGACATTCTTACTGGGGTAGTGTAGTTCACCCTTTTATTAACCATTTCAGATCAAAAAAATCAAGATCTAGATCCCGATCAGACAGAGGGTTGTGAGTAGTTCACTTTTCGGACTCCTTTCAAGTACTAGTGAAGGTTAACCTCCTAGGATATCTATTTTATTTATTTTTAATTATCGTTTTTTTTTATGAACTAATGTATAAGAGATATTTCTGTAGTTATATTGGGCATTCTAATTTACTGTGTAAGGAATGTAAACTCTAACTTTATTATTCGCTTCCGCATTTAGATGCTAAATATTTTTATTTTAGTTTCAGATTTTTACACTTAATTAATATAAAATTGATATACATTACGTTGCACCCAAAGAAAAAGTCAACTCGTAAAAAAAAATCAAACTTTTATATAAAATTAAGATAATCACTCTACAACTTATAGTATAATTGTCATAAGTTTTGATAAAATTAATGGAAGACTCAAAATTCAAACTATAGATTTTTATTTTTAATATTAACACCAAATAATTAACTATCAGAGTTTGGGGGTAATCTTATCTATAACCCTGCGCCACCCGACCCAGAAACTTGGCAAGATCCTTTCCTAACGGAGCTCATCGACTATCGTAAAGTGTTGCAATATATTCTGTTAAACATGATAGGACCTAGCATCTTGGAAGTTGACGCCCTATCTGTTAAACGAGCACTTACTTCAGCGGAATAAGTTTATTTTAAATTCTTGTTCATCATTGAGGATTGTCGAGCGATGCTAAAGAGCCAACAAAACATATAAGTTAGCTGAATCCGAAGACAAGGAAATGTATTGGCATGTTGGCTTGCTCGGAATGCTCGAAATTATCCAAGTTTTCATGTATGGGAGGGGTTACCTCCTGCCTATTATGATTCAATTTAACGAAATTATGCGTGGCTTTTTTTAAAAAATATAAATTATAAAAGATGACTCAATTTTTTTTTTAATTAAAATAAAATAATGAATAGAAGTAAGTAATATAATTATACTCTTTACGTGAGTTACTATTACTACTTTAAAATACTTTTAATTTTTAAAATATATAATACTTCTCGATTTTTACAAAAGTAAAAGTTAAATATTATAAAAATAAATATATAATACGTTGTACTAAATAAGAAATTACAACTCTAACGATAACTCTATTACTCCTGACAATTATATATTAAATTATGCCCACATAAACATATTCCTAAACTATATAATAAATCAAACCTATGATCTAAGTTCATTGTCACAAAATCATATCAGAATCAAATAAGAATTTTCACAAGAAAAAGTTTTGGTGGGTACGTGTAATAGTCTTTGTCCGCACATTATTGTTTTCTGTCTCGAGGGAGGAGGAGAGAAGAAGAGACTTGAAAGAATGCATATAATATTGATGTGTATGTATATATATATATACACACATATAAAATTACCCTTTTAATATTCAGTGTACACAACACAAAACAACAAGAAAGAAACTAAAACTAGAAAAAATTCATTTAAAAAAAAAAAGAAATTAAAAAGTGAATATTCTGTATAATAAAGCCTCTGTATTTATAGCAGCTTATGTCATTTTCGCGTATATAAGTATATATACTGTATGCTCTTCTTTTTTAAGTCTATTATGATAAAGAGAGACATAAAGACTTGACCCCCACCACACCCATAATCAAAAGAAATTTATATTTATATATATATAATAATAATTAATAAAAGTAAATAAGTAAATAAATAAATTGGGGAAAAAAAAAAGTAAAGAAGTAATTTGATTGAAAGAATCTGAAAATGGAAGATCTCGTTGGGTTAAAAATCTTCACTTTTTTTTTGTTTGTTTAGTTTTATTATATATTAGTAATTTATTTATTTTTAAGAAAAATGAGAAATTCTACATATGTAATGTAGCCTATTCCGATCAATAAGCGTGGCAAATTATTGTTCAATCTAATTAATAATTAATTACTTGTCGTATTTGATTATTTGATTAATTAATAAAAATTTATGATTTGTCCTATAGTTTTTTAATTATATAACTATAAAGTTTAAAAGACTTATCTTTTAAGCAATTTAAATTAAAAGAAATAAAAAATACTAGCCAAAATTGTAGAATTATATCAATTAACGTGTATAGTTCAATCCAAATTCTTTAGAACAATCATAAATTTTGTATACAAAATATTTCATAATATTAAAATAAACCACACCCTATAACTTATATAGATCAATTATATAAATTGGTATTGTTCGTGCACAAAGAGATTGAATATTTAATCTAAAACTAAAAAAAAAAAAAAAAAATCACAAAAAAGAGGAGTGAAGTTTGAAGAGCCTATATATTCTTTTTGTTAAACCAAATTCTAGAACATGGTGTTGATTTAAATAAAATTATGAAAAGGAACCATATCTATGTGATAGATTTGCGGCTTCTAAATATTGAATTTTATTTAAATCAAATGGCTTAACTAGCTAGGCATCTAAATTCCAATTAAACCAAGCCAAGAATATCAAAAATGATATTATATATATAATATAATATATTTGTTCAAAGTTTTTATCACTTGAAGCTTGAAAATTTTGTTGGCACCATCAATGAATATGCTTGTCGCGTAAGGGGGTAATTAGAAATGACTCCAAATTTTAATGTTTTCCACTTTATTTCTTTGTCTGTTTCCCAAATGCAGTGATTTGTTTCTTTCTCATGTTTTTTTCCTTTTAGAAAAGGGTAATTAATTAATTAATGGCTCCTTAATTTGGTAGTCATTTCCCCATTATTACGTATATAACAATAATTGCATCAAAATGGGCTATAGTTTACTAATATTTTAATTAATAATTCCCAATAAATAACATAAAAGAATTCTATTATACATTAAAAAATTGTGTTATAATTTATTATGTCGTTTAATTAATAAAATATATAAATTTTATATTAAAATTATAAAAATATTTATTTATAATTATGTAGGCATGTGCATGTTTAATTATAAAATTGCATCAAAATTTAAGTGTTGAGAGGAAGGGACAGTAATTATGATTAGGAAAAAAGAAGAGGGAAGACAAGACACCAATGTGATAAAATTGTCAAAAGGGAATAGACAAGGGCACACCCCACTTGCCTAAAATGAGGTGGCTCACTCATCACTAACCCCAAATAAATAATTTTATAGGGGGGGGGGGGGGGGG
>NW_019014673.1:1180418-1194211 GCF_000150535.2 Carica papaya
CATTTTATTTTGTGGGCGTCTCTATTTATTAGTTGAAAATGCGTGTGACATTGCAAAAGCATGGAGCGAAATGATCCTTGAACTGTGGAAAAAGTTTTTCTTTTCCACATAAAGAAGCAATTATGGAGATGTTGAAAAAGTAAAAGTATATATATATATATAAATATAAGGTGAGTGGGAGTGGGGGGTGTGCTAAAGTGGGATAGTATTTGTTTGCCTTGGATTTTACCCTAAATAGGAATTTTATGTCTTGTGATATTGGGGGAACCTAGTTCTTTTATTTCCTTTTAAGATTTTGACTATTATTATTATTATTTTAATTTTTTTTTCCTATATATATATATATATATATTAATGATTTTCTTTAAATAGATACGACACTTGTTTATTATGAACCACTAATTTTATAAGGAATATTTGTCACCTTCCATTGAATTAAAAAAATTTAGAAATTTGGTAATTCTATATTTATTTAGTCCATTCATTAATTAATTGACATTGGCAATAATCTAAGGGTATGTTGAAACAAATCAAGAATTTTTATATTTTTTTAAAAATTAAAAATTCATATATAGCTTAAATAAAAATATTGTGAAATTTTCGTCTAAAATTATTATAATTAAACTTTATGTATGACATGATATGAAATTAAAACGACATATTTTAAATTTTATTAATTTTGACATAATTTAGCATCAAAAAAATATAATCTCAAATTTCTATGGGTAAACACACACTTGATTGGCATTCTAAACAGAAGCACTACATAAGCACACCTTTTAATTGTTGGATTATGATGTATTTATAACGTCTTAATTAAAAAAAGATGACATATACTTACACAACTGAATTGCTGCATTGAAACATATAACTCAATTAAACCCAATTTAATTTAATTCACACCCAAGATTTAAAAAGTTGGTATTGTTCAAGAACACACCTTGAATGTCAAGATTAAACTTACGAAGATAGATGATAATAATAATACATAGATACTTATAATGTAATTATCATAATTTTTGCATGAGATGTGGAAGACACAGAAACGTAATAAATCGATTACTTGTTTTTTTTTTTGTGTGTGTAATATGAGATTATGTTTACAGTATAAGTATTCACTCCTTCGTAAGCTACAGCTGTAATGGAAGTTTATTGTTCTTATTGATTACCCACCTCAACGTCTGTTACCCGCACATATACATACAATATATAACGACGAACATCATAATCTTGCTATGCTGAAATCACTTGGAAGATCAATCGTTGCACCAGTAGAACATGCTTGTAGTTCAGAAATACCGCCGCTGAGCTTATAGTTTCCAGAAAGTGAAACAACACTCGAATTTTTTTAATCCAATTTAACTCTACTTCGAAATCGTTAGAAGATAAATTTCAGATTCTTCCAACAGTTTAACTCTCTCTGGAATTCCTAAATTTACCCAGTTAAGTTGTTTTAAGGGAGATCTAAAAGTCTGAATTGGTCTAAAAAAAACTAAAGATTATAAAACTTTTTCATTGCAAATTTTTTTTTATGAAAATATATATTTTTCAATTGCCTAGACTTGCAGGAATTTCACCTAATAAACCTGTTACTGGAAAGATTCAGGTTATCAAGATTCACGAAGTTACTGACTTATGAAGGAATTAGACCGATTAATTGGGTTTCAAGTAGGTATAAAGCTCTTGACAAAGATGACTGTCAAATAATTAGAGGTATTGCAAACTCATTAAAATAGAAAAAAGTTGGCATTTAACTAAAAAAAATAAACATATTATTTACTAGTTTAAGAATTGCTTCACGAAATTAATTCCTCAAAGTGTAAAAACCCCAAACTTAAAAAGAGAACGAATTTATATTTTCAATGCAAAAGTAAATAATAAAATTAGAGTTTATATTTCTTACACAATGAATTAAAATAACTAACAGGATTACGAGAATATCCATTCTACAAAAGTTCAAAAAAATAATCAAATATATTACTGAAAACAGACAAATAAATGTTCTAGGGGGTCTAACACTTGAAGGGAGCCCGGGAGGTAAACTACTCACAACTCTCTTGCTGATCAGGATCTGAATCTTAATTTTCTTGATCTGAAATGGTTTAATAGAAGAGTGAGCTACACTATACCAATAAAAATATCACACTAATTATTGATACAAAAAACCAAATGTCGGTAAAAATCACAAAACAACTAATGAAACTTTTAATTTAAGTAAATTCATTTAACATTAAAATATTTATTTCATACTTACCGTTACGAGTTTTTCAAAATCAACATATGGAGACAAATCCCTATATAACATTTTAGTTTCATGTACAAGTGAACAAGATTCAAAATTCTCTTTTTAACCTGCTTACTGGAACCCCTAGGGGTCCATAGGGATATTCTCCTACTTGTGAGCTCAATATTTAGATTTGTTAGTTAACCCAGCCGTCCCCATACCCCGTCCGGTGTGAGGGTAAACTATATCTCCCAAATTCTTTCGGTATGAAACTTTTCAGCTCTGTCCGGCTGAGGTAATGTTCACGGTAGGGTTCCCTATGTACCGAATCTGTCCACCATTTCCCAGGGTATCCAATAAGCCTTTCATACATATATATATATATATATATATATCATCAATCAATTATTAATTTCATATTAACATTTCACATTCATAGATCAACATTAGATTATGCAAACAGATGATATGTACATTAAGAACATAATTGAGATATTTATTTTCAGAATAAACTAATAAGGGAATGTGCAGTGAGGTAAACCAAACAACTAAGAAAATAATCAAAACTATCAATTAAACACGCACAATATAATAGAAAATAATTCAAGCAGTATAAGAAAATAAATAGTAAATCACGACAAATGTTAACTAACCGATTTCGCCTCCACTAATGACATGTAATTATTTTTAGGGTTTTCTAATTTTTTTTTTTTTACAAAACATAAGATATTCGGTTATTAAACCTCAATTTACCATAACAGGAAATAAGGTAAGAAATTTTTATCCGGATCGGTGTTTTGAAATGTCGTGCTATTTACTACGCCTCCTAACGGTTCTCAGATTTTCTGAAGTTTCCTTGCAAAAATTAAAATACTCATCATATACCCAAAAATACCATAAAAGGCCAAAATTAGTGTTGAAAAATATTTTTGGCAAATTTTAGAGTTCCGGCATGCCAACACGACCATGCTCTGATGCCGGCTCTGCCACCCACGGTGGCGGTTCACCTTGACTTGACTGATTTAGGCCGGTTATACACGTATCCCAGTAAAAAAACATTAGGAAGCCTCAATTGGCTGGAAAAATAAAAAAATTAAAACTTACTGGCGGGGGAGGTCTCCGGGTGCGGCGGCTCCGCCGGTCCTCCTTTGCGGCTGGGGTTCTTCTTCGACTAACCTATACCAAAAAGAGACAGTGAACACGGCGGTCAAAGAATTGCGTGAAACGGAATATAAGAAGGGAGTCATCGGAGAGGATTTTGGGTTTTGGTAACGGCGACTCAGCTAGACTTTGCTCGCGATTTTCAGCTCACTCATCGTCCTTTTTACTCCGATATGGTCATAGAGAGGCTCAGAATTGAATTCCGAGTGGAAAGAAAAAATTCGCCTTTTTCGGCAGTGGGCGGTGGCACCAATGCAACGACAACTAGTATTCCCTCCGGTCGCCTCCTCCTCTTTCTCCTATGGCTGGGTGTCAGCTAGGGTTTGGGGCTGACACAAGAGAGGTTTAAATACATCTCTTCCTTCTGATCCTAGCCATCCGTTTGCGTCGACATGGAGCAAGGAGAGTCGTTCGATGATTTTCTATTTAGGCTAATTGCGTGGATGAATCTAAACTGTTCATCGCGATTAATCTAGTATGTTCGATCGTGTTTAAAGAGAGAATACATCTTGTAAAAGCCCAGAACCTTAAGAGAAATGAATTTGTACAATTAAATGCGGAAGCGATTAATAGAGTTGGGGTTTACATTCCTTACACAATAATTTAGAATACCCAATAGGGCTACGAGAATGTCTTCTCTAAAAAAAATATTAATTAAATAAATGAAAAAAAAAGTGAATACAAAAGTGCCGTAGGACAACCTTCACTAGCACTTGAAGAGAGTTCAGGTAGTGAACTACTCACAACCCTCTTGCTGATCGAAATCTGGATCCTGGTCCTTTTAATCTGAAATGGTTAATAAAAGAATGAGTTACACTAGCCCAGTAAGAATATTACATTAATCACATATACGGAAAACTTAAAATTTGTAAAAATTAGAAAAATAACTAATGGAGCCCTTGCTTTATTTAAATACTTTTAAACTCGAAAATGTTTGTTTGATATTTACCGTAATGAGTTTTTCAAAAATAACCTATGAAGACCCACATCTATACCACTTTTCACTTTCATGCATAAGAGAACAAGAGATAATAACTTTCCTTTCTTACTTGCTAACTGGTATCCCTGGGATCCATAAGGATGTCACCCCTACTCGTGAACCCGATATCTAATTTTATAATTAACCAGCCATCCTCATACCCCGTCCGGTAATGAGCGCCAAACATTCTACCACCTCGATACCCCGTCCGGTATGAGGGTGAACCATATCTCTCAAACAGTTTCAGTAAAGGACTTCCTAACCCTCTTTAACTGAGGTAATGTTCACGGTAAGATTCCCTATATACCGGACTCGTCTGCTCTTTTCCTGAGTAACTAGCAAGTCTTTCTGTAGCGCCCGGAAAGGAGGAGGAAAAAAGGAAAAAAAAAAAAAAAAAGGGCCACGTCAGCAGCCACGTCAGCAGGCCCGGTCAGCAGTCCCGGCCAACCGGGGCCTGCCACGTGGCAAGACCGCGTCACTCCGAAAGGAGCCACGTTGGCGATCCGCGTGGGTGCGATCCGACGGCCCAGATCAATCGCGCGATCGGACGGCCCAGATTCAATCGCACGGACGGCCCAGATTCAATCAAAAACGAACGGTCCAGATTAAAACGAAATGAACGGCTGTGATCAAAAGGCAAGGGGTTATAAATAGAACTTCCACACCAGACCAAAAACCCTAGCCGCCAGCCGCTCGCCGGAGAAGACGAACCAGAGGCCGACCGCCGCCACCCGCCGCCACTCGCCGCCGCACCGGGGAAATTTCCGACCGCCGATCGAGGTAAATTTCATACCCCCGACTCGTTTTTCCCCACTGATTCCTCCTATGGCCAAATCGAAGCCGAAATCCCGGCCAAACGGCCGGAATACGCGGCCGAAGCCCAGCGGCGCCGCCGCGCCCCCTCTCGGTTTTTGCCTCCGACGAGGCCCTTCCCGGCCTCCGTTCGATGCAATTTTTATATCACCGTGATCACCATTCTTTTCTCTACAGGTTGACCGAAGCCAAATCACCAAAACACGAACCTCACCGGAGGGTCGCCGTACCCGAGAGCGCCGCCGCCGGTAAGCTCCGCTTTTCCGTGATTTTTTGGCCCCCCGAGGGCCCTAGGGTTGTTTTCTGACAAGGACCAATGCGAGTGTGGCTGAATTCGGCCGAAAACGGCCGAAAACAGCCAACCCGAGGCGACTCGCCGCCGCCAGCGGCGGCGCCGTCGCCGGAGCACGGCGGAGCCGCCGTGCCGGAGTTGCGATTTGGTCCGAAAGGGGCCCTGGGCCTAATTTGGATTTTTTTTGGAACACGTGCAGGTACTGTTAGTGTGTTTCAGTTCCCCGGGAAAAATTCAGGGAAAATTAGGGACGGCCTGCAGGCGCACTGTGAATCGTATTCGGATCCCGAAAACAAGTAAGGACCCCTCACCCTATTTCCTATCACGGTATTAAAGTTCAAAATGATAAAACGGTATTTCTTGAATTAACGCATGTGTGAAATTGCTTAAGGTTGCTAATGGAGCCCGAGTCTAGTGTGATTAATGATTTACTGTTGTTTGGCATGTTTTACACTGTTTTACAGCTTTAAATGCATTATGGGGGTTGATGTGTTCATTTTATAATTTCGAATGCATATATTACTGTTTTATTAATTATGGGTTGAATGACTGAAGAACTGATACTGTATGTTGTCTGTTCGGCATGAATTACGATTTGCTTGTTTAAATGTGAATTGATGATGCTTATTGAGGAAAAAGGGAAATGAAACATTGTATAGACTGATAATTGTATGATGGGGTCAGCCTGACTAGATATCCTGGGAGATGGTGGACGGACCGGGTCCGTAGGGAACCCTACCGGGATTGTGGTCTCACATGCCGGACGGGGCATGGAGATCTTATGGTTTTGGCGCCCATACCGGACGGGGTATGGGGACGGCCCGTTTCACCCTCATACCGGACGGGTTATGGGGACGGCCCTGGAAACTGATTATGAATGTTAAAGGTTAACGGGTAGCGGGACCCCTAGGGACCCCCATGGATACTAGTAGGCTGGTAAATGAGAAAATGATATGTTGTATAATGATTGAATTATAAAAGGCGTGATAAGTGCTATGTTTTACAGCTTATATTATTCCATGATTGTGATAATGTTATTATTTTTCTTATATTGTTTTCATAAATTCCACCGAGGTAAGTGGATGGTAAAGGTTTTCATGTTAATAAACGAGTTTATTGTAAATTATGCTCCATTGGTCTTTTTGTGGTTTTCTACCCACCTTTATCTCCGTGACGGTGAGATATCGTGATGTTCTTACTGGGCTAGTGTAGCTCACTCCTTAATTAACCATTTCAGATCAGGAAGACATGGTTCCCGAGCCCGTTCCGCAGGAGGACGACGAAGGGGATGCCTAGAGACTCTGTAGTCATACGCATAGTTTATTTTCGAGTTTTCTTTCTTAGTTAGTTTAACCTTTTATATTTTAAGTACGTTTTTTTTTGGGTTTTTTCGTGTAAGGGATGTTAACTGAAATTTTGATCTTGCTTCCGCATTCGATATATTTAAATACTCATTTCTTTTTTAATATTTTCCGGGGCCGTTACACTTTCACATGCAGATTTTCATCAACAAATAACTAACAAACACATACTAATATCTCATAGTACATTCACAGATCAATTAAACTACATTCATGTTAACAATATATAACCAAAATAATCAGATAAGTCAATAAGACCATTGAAACAATAAATTAAAAACATGTAACGCCCAAACAATTTGGGCATTTTTGTTATTATTTTATTAATTTTATTTATTTAGTTTAATTTAAAAAAAATAGAGCGCCACGTCAGCAGCCACGTCAGTGACCCAGTCAGCAGCCCTGGCCAACCAGGACCTGCCGCGTGGCAAGACCACGTCGACCAAGGAACGGGCCACGTGGGCGATCCGCGTGCGTGCAATCGGACGGCCCATATGCGTCCCCGCGCGCACGGACGGCCCAGATCAAGCGTGCGCACGGACGGCCCAGATGCAATCGCACGGACGGCCCAGATGCACGCGCACGGACGGCCCAGATTCAATAAAAAACGGACGGTCCAGATTTAATCAAAATGGACGGCTGAGATCAAAAGGTAAAAGGGTATAAATAGAACCCCACACCTGACCACAAAAACCCTAGCCACCTGCCCTCGCCGGAGAAGACGAACCAGACGCTGGAGGAGCCGGCCGTCGCCACCCGCTGCCGCACCGGGGAGTTTTTCGACCGCCGATCGAGGTAAATTTCATACTCCTGGCTTGTTTTTCCACGCTGAGTTCCCCTATGGCCAAATCGGGGCCAAAATCTCGGCCAAACGGTCGGAAAACACGGCCGAAACCCAGCGGCGCCGCCGTGCCCCTCCTCGATTTTTGCCTCCGATGAGGCCCTTCCCGGCCTCCGTTTGATGCAATTTTTATATAACCGTGATCACCATTCTTTTCTCTACAGGTTGATCAGAGCCAAATCACCAAAACACGAACCTCGCCGGAGAGCCGCCGCACCCGAGAGCACCGCCGCCGGTAAGCTTTGATTTTTCGTAATTTTTTGGCCCCTCGAGGGCCCTAGGGTTGTTTTATCACAGGGACCGATGTAAGTGTGTCCAAATTCGGCCGGAAACGGCCGAAAACGGCCAACCCGAAGCAAATCGACGCCGCAAGCGGCGGCGTTGTCGCCGGAGCACAGCGAAGCCGCTATGCCGGAATTGCGATATTGGCCGAAAGGGACCCTGAGTCTAATTTGGGATTTTTTGGAACATGTGCAGGTACCAGTAGTGCATTTCAGTTCCCCAGGAAAAATTCAGGGAAAATTAGGGATAGCCTGTAGGCGCACTGTGAAGCCGTGTTCGGACCCCGAAACAAATAAGGACCCCTCACCCTATTTCCTATCACGGTATTAAAGTTCAATAATGATAAAACGGTATTTCTTAAATCAACGAATGTGTGAAATTGCTTAAGGTCGCTAATGGAGCCCGAGTCTAGTGTGTTTGTCGGTTAACTGTTATTTGGCCTATTTTACAGTTTTAAATGCAGTATGAGGTTTGATGTTTTCATTTCATAGTTTCATGTGCATATTTTACTGTTTTATTGATTATAGGTTGAATGACTGAAAACCCGATGTTATGTGTTGTCTTGTTAGCGTGAACTATCGGTTTGCATGTTTGTATGTGATTGAGAACCCGATGTTGTATGTTGTCTTGTTTGGCGTGAATTACTGGTTTGCTTGTCTGTGTGTGAATTGATGATGCTGACTGAGGAAAAGGGGAATGAAAGGTTATGTAAATTGATAATTGTATAATGTGGTCAGCCTGACTAGATATCCTGGGAGATGGTAGACGGACCGGGTCGGTAGGGAACCCTACCGGGATTGTGGTCTCTCATACCGGACGGGGTATGGAGACCTTATGTGTTTTGGCACCCATACTGGACGGGGTATGGGGACGGCCCGTTTCACCCTCATACCGGACGGGGTATTGAGGTTTATAGTTTTGGCGCCCATACCGGACGGGGTATGGGGACGGCCCTGAAATCTGATTACAAGTATTAAGGGTTAACGAGTAGCGGGACCCTTATGGATCCCCATGGATACTAGTAGGCTGGTAAATAAGGAAAACTATGTTGTGTAATGATTGAATTGCAAAAGGCGTGATAAGTACTATGTTATACAGTTCATATGATTTCATGATGATGATAATGTTATTGCTTTCGTATATTGTTTTATGAATTTCACCGAGGTAAGTGGATGGTAAAGGTTTTATTATTGATAAAAGGATTTGTTGTAAATTATGCTCCATTGGTCTTTTTGTGTTTTTCTACCCACCTTTACCTCCGTGACGGTGAGATATCGTGATGTCTTTACTGGGCTAGTGTAGTTCATTCCTTATTTAATCATTTCAGCTCAGTCTCTTGTATTTCTCAATATAGCTTGGGTCTATCATGTGTGGAACTGGGTCCCATGGAAGAGGGACTGGATTATGCTGGGGAGGGGTTGGGCGGCCCTGTGGCGACACCTGGTTGTATGGTGGGGACACCAGGTTGTATTGTGGCGGTGTCGGATGATATGGGAGAGGAGCATGGTTGTATCGGGGTGGCACCGGATCTTCTTGTTGCAGGGGTGGCTCAAACTGTGGCAGGGATGGAGGGTCAAACAGCTCTCTCATTTCTTCTGGATCTGTTGGGCGGAGATAAGTCTTTCTAGCATCTCAAAGAGTCGATCAACATCCTCTCGAAATGACTCATCGCAGGCTGCTCAATTTAGTAGGGGTCTTCCTCTCCTCATATCTTTGTACCTGCATTTTATAAGAGAGGGTTTATTGTCGGGTTGTATTCTAGTATTTTTACATCTTTGTGTAAGGAATGGTTTCGAGAAGTGCGACTCTGATACCAATTGTAAAAACTCAAAACTTAAAGGGAACGAATTTATATTTATAATAGGGAAGCAAATAATAAAGTTAGGTTTACATTCCTTACAAATTGAATTAAAATGCCTAATAGGGATATGAGAATATCCTTTCTACAGAGATTCATAAAAAAAAGTAAATATATTATTGAAAATAAATAAATAAATATTCTAAGGGGTTAACCTCCACTAGTAGTTGAAGGGAGTCCAGAAGGTAAACTACTCACAACTTTTTTTATGATCGGAATTTGGAACTTAGTTTTCTTGATCTGAAATAGTTAATAGATGGGTGAGCTACACTAGCCCAATAAGAATATCACACTAATAACTGATACGAAAAATCAAAGATTGATAAAAATGACAAAACAACTAATAGAGCTCTTAATTTAAATAAATTCATTTAATATTAAAATATTTATTCCATACTTACCATTACGATTTTTCCAAAATCAACCTATGGAGACAAATCCCTATATAACATTTCAGTTTCATGTACAAATGAACAAGATCAACAATTCTCTTTTTAACCTGCTTACTGGAATCCCTGAGAGTCCATATGGATATTCCTCTATTTATGAATCCAATATCTAGATTTGTCAATTAACCCGGTCGTCCCCATAACCTATCCGGTAATGGATGCCAAACACACCATTACCTCGATACCCTGTCCGATACGAGAATGAACCATATCTCTCAAATTCTTCTAGTATGGGACTTTTTAGCTCCATCCAGCTAAGGTAATGTCCACAATAGGGTTTCGTATATACCAGGTTTGTCCATCCATTTCTAAGGTACCCAATAAGCCTTTCATACATATATCTATATCATCAATTAATCATCAATTTCATAATAACATTTCATATTCATACTAACTGGGCTTTACTTGCAGTTTCTGGCTCACCCGTCGTCCCTTTTGCTCTGATATGGCCACAGGGAGACTCAGAATTGAATTCCGAGCATGAAGAAAAAAATTTACCTTTTTCAGTGATGGCTTCGGTGCGGCTGTGGCAGTGTCCCTCCGGCTGCTAGTCTTCCCTCCGACTGGCTCCTTCTTATTCTCCTCCAGCTGGGTGTCGGCTAGGATTTAGGGCCGATTAAAGAGAGGTTTAAATACCTCTATTCCCTCTGATCGTGGCCGTCTATCTGCGTCGATGTGGAGCAAGGAGAGTCGTTTGATGATTTCCTATTTAAGCTGATTACGTGGATGAATATGGACCATCCACTGCGATTAATCTCATCCATCTGATCACGTCTAAAGAGGGAATGCAGCTGGACCGTTCACGCACGCAAGATGAGATCTGAACCGTTGGATCGCCAGGCACGCGAATCGCTTACGTGGGCTCCTGCGTGGCACAGATGTCAGTGTGGTTGCCACGCGGCGTGCTCTGGTTCGCCGTGGATACTGACCGGGCCGTCCCATGTGGCTAAACTTTTTTTTTTTGCATTTTTTTTTTCAAAAAAATCAACTTAATTCAAAATTTCACATATTTTTCTCAAAATTGTTTTAAATTTTGTCTCTAATTCTTTTTTTTTTCAAAAAATTAATAAAATTTTTTAATTACTTATATTTTTATAAATGAAAATTTTTTATCCTCAGTCAATTTCTGAGCCTGGGTATTACACAAAGCCTCTTTTGTTTAGATGCTTGGATATGTATGTTAAGTCAAAAGCTCCAAGAAAAAACTCGTAAGCCCAGCTTTGAATTCATTCACTTGGAAATCAATGCTTTCACAAGCATGTAAAAGTTTACATAATAACTTTATTCTATGTGTATTAATTCTATCTATGATATATTTATACAAAGTATATGACCCATTATGTCTATATATTTTTTTAAATTCATACATGCATCAATTACATGCAGGAGCATACTTTGACTCGATTAGAAATAGTTTGTGCGAAAATAACATTATTATATTGTCAACTGTTTGCCTGTAGCTCCTAAAATCCTTAATATTATTGGTTAATCTCATTTATATAGTAATTAGCTAGGTCAGAAATAAATGAACAATTGTCTTTAGCAATTATCTCACATGGGTAAAGTATTGTACTCAAGATTTTTATAGAATATAATTTATAATTACACTTACTAAGTGAATTAATTATTATAATTACTTATTATTTTTTAACTGAATATTATATAATTTTTTTATAAAAATTATGAATTGCTGATTATGTATATTAGTTATATATTTATTTTTATTTAAAATATTGTGGGTAATCAAATGCGTTTCTCCTATTCAATTAATGGGCCTCCCTCCATGATGGCCCTTACGAACATGGACATACACATAGCCCAGACAAACTATATATTAATTTAGAAAATAAAGTATTAATAAATATATTTTTTCTTAATTATTCTATGATAACTCTAATCATTTTAATTTAAAATATACAATACAATTAAATAAAATAAATTTTTTCCAATAAAATTAGAAAAAGAAATTATTAATTAAAATATTAAAACGATATAATATTCAATCATTATTCATCATGAAAATAAAGGAAAATAATAAAATAATATAACAAATTATTTTTTATTTAATAGTAAATCTATTCACTAATTATTATTTTACTTGATTGTTAACTTAAGGAAATCCCGATCTTCTTCTGTCACCACTCTGCCACTTTTCTTTTCCAATGGCGGAAATCTGTACCCGCTCTTCCTCCAAATCAATCCCTACCACCTGTCAATCTATCTCTCCCCAGTGTCTTCACTAGCTTCCAAAACCCCTCTTCACATGTCTCTGTCTTTAGCGAATAGATTAACCATTTTCGACCTCGCTGGTTACAGTGAGTCATGGCACCAAACTACTCACGGGTTCATATTTGCTTCGTCTTTATCTCTTTATACACTTTCAACCTTTATAATATATATATATATATACATGTAGTCTATTAAGGTTTTACAGAAGCTTCTCTGTACTTCTCCCATGTCTGCTTCTTCCATGGGGTCAATCAGCATTCTCGCCTTCCTCCTCCTTGCAGCTCTCGCTGAGCACAAGATGGCTCAGTCTGAAAAGCGGCCGGAATCCTCCCGGATCACGGTGGTCGGCGTTGTCTATTGCGATACTTGCTCCAGCAACAGCTTTTCCAGACACAGTTACTTCTTGCCAGGTATTAATTACAAATTCTACACCATTGTAAAGCTTTTTTAATTCGTAAGAAAAGTCAGGGTCCATAGATATATGTATATATGTATCTCTGCATTTCTTGAACTGGAATTACGTCTCGGTTGTTGCTTTTCACTTTGTTGTCGGGATTGAGATTCAGATTGAAAATACATTATAAGTTTTATAAATTTCCCATTAGAGAGTCAGATTTATCCATCTTGTGTAGTAAATTCTATATTTCACTTTCCTACATCTATCGCCTTGCTTAATTTTTCATAAGCACAATATGTTCCCATACATGATATATGGAATCATTGAATTTACAGTTTTACTTCAAAATATTATAATAACCAAACTTAAATTGATAAAGGGAGGACCCTTATTGTCAATTGAATTAGGCCTGAATTACAGAGTCGATTTTGTTTCTTTGTTTCTCTTTCTTTTAAGTTGAAAGCCATTTGTTTGCCTATGGATTTTACTGATCAGGCGCAGAAGTTAACATTCGATGCAAATTCAAAGCTCATTCCCCAAAAACGGCGGAGGAGATAAACTTCTCGGTGAATAGAACAACTGGTAAGAATGGAGTATACAAGATGGAGATACCAAATGTTGATGGGGTTAATTGTTTGGATGGTTTGGCAATTGCATCATCGTGCCAGGCAAGCCTAATCGGGAGTTCAAATTCTGAATGCAATGTCTTTGGTTTGCATACCACGACTGAAGAAATATCAATCAAGTCGAAGCAAGACAATTTATGCATTTACAACATGAATGCACTCAATTTCAGACCATCTAAGCGGAATGCTACTTTGTGTGGCAACAAAAAGCGCCAGGAAATGTTGGAGCCTGCAATATCATCCTTAAACTCTCTAAATGCTTTGGGCTCTTTCCCCCATAT
>NW_019014673.1:1202063-1230887 GCF_000150535.2 Carica papaya
TCAGGAGGAGAGTTCCATGAAGTTGGTTATCTGCTACTTCAAAATATCCGAGCAAAGACAATTTGTACATGCATTACCCAATATAAGGACTCAACAAATTGTTTCTGATACTTGTCCCTCCCTCTCTACCTTCGTCTTCAAAAAGTGTCGGATCTGTAACAGAAACAATTTGTTGAGTGATGAAATGAAGTCATGCTTGGTTTCTGTATTTGAAGTAGGAATTTCTTGTTCTTTAGGGTTGCCAAAAGAAAGAATGAGCATTGGTGCTGTCCAAGCACAGCTGCTTTCAATCAGAAATAAACTGCTCAAGAGCAGACAAGACACAGAGAGAGGCATGGTAGGAGGAATCAGGCATTGTTGGAGAATTAAAATTTTCTGAATGCCTTAAAGGGTAGTTGTAAGCCAAATGATATGAAGCATCCAAATGGAGTTTCATGATAGATTAGGAAGTCAGAAAGTAATAAATTATTCTAACCTAATAATTCTACGAGTAGATTACAATGTCCTCTCTTCCAAATTTTAACAGTTTGCTCTTAGCTTAGTGCTTGTTGGCTGCATTTTATGTTTCTGCTGTAGCTACAAAAAGGCAGAAATTTAGCCAAATGTTTTAAAAAAAACAAATAAGTGCTTTTTTAAGTGAATATTAAAGATGCTTTTGGCTTTCTTATAAATGAAAGAAAAATGAATTTCCATAACATTAGTTTTTAAGTAGAAAACTGTATATTGTTTGGTAAATTTTTGCTATAAAGACTAATTTCAATGTAGAGTGTGATGTGGTATTTTATTACTTATGTTATAAAATTTAATAATAACTTACAAAATGATAAAAAAAATTTCGTAATAATGAAAATTAATAACTATAGATATTTAGATAATATTATTTATTCTAAAAATATTATAATGATTTAAATTATTTTAAAATATTTATTTTAGTTTAATTATTTTATTTATCTGATTCAATATAAATATTAATTTTGAAAAATTATTTAAATTTAAAATACATATTACCTAAATAATTTACAACAAATACCAAATATTTAATAGTGAATTAATATCATATTTCTTTTTTTTAAATATTTAATTACTAAATTAATAAAATATTTACTCACTCTAATAGCTTATATGCTTCTTTACAGGTCCTGCTCTCGTAATGAGATTCGTCCAAAGAATGTTTTATAAGTCCAGAGTTCATTTAGACATTTTATCAAGCAGTTAACCCGCAATAAACACCAATAGCCTTAGAACTAGAAAACATAAAATCAGAACACAAAACATTCAATGCATTCCTCAATTGCCTAATAATTCAACTTCACATCCATCCTTAATTGCAAATACAGATAATGAGTAAAAGAGACAAGAAGCAGATTTTACCTCCTTTAAACCCCTTTCACCCTCAAAGCTCCATCATCATGACCGATAGAGAATCAGAGAGAAGAAGCTGCTTCCCTGTCGGCAAAACCCGGAACCCTCCTCTTCCTACGAGTTTCCTCTCATTTTCTCTGTTTTCTTCCATTTTTACAGCTCTCTTCTCTTCCACTCAATTCCCTGGATCACACACCTCTCCGTCTCTCGCCTCCGATCACTCTGCCACCCCTCTCCCTTTTTTCTTACTTCTTGCCAGAAACAGAGAAGACCAACTCTCTCTCGCTCTTAAACGGCGCCGTTTTGAATAAGAGAAGTGAGCTTTAGTTCTGGGCTTCACTTGATTTGGTTAATTGGGTTGGGCTTTAATTTTTAAATTAAAAAAGTGCGTAATTGGGTAATGCATGGATGATTTGTGTCATAAATAATATTTGATCAAAACAAAGAAATATAATACCATATTTTATATTAAAAATTAACATGTATTAATTATTAATTAAATATATGGTATGGTTTGTGTAAACTTAGAATATACCCATTAACAGACCCTTAATTAAAAATCAAAAAACAATAAACTTACGAGCATTGCAAGTTTGATTCAAATTTCAAAACCCCAGTGAACTTAAGATCCTTAAGCACGAAGAACAGAAGATGAAAAGACATAGCAATAATTATTATTACTAAAAAGAGGAAAATTATATATATGTATAAATAAATTATTTAATTTGGGGGTCACATGAAAAAAAAGACTATTAAAAAGTGAAAAGCTGTTCATGTTTTATCTCTCTCACAGTATTCATGGGGGAAACAGCATTATTAGTATATGAGGTGGGTGATGGATGTGTTATTGGCATATCATGACCCCATGAAAATTCCACTACAAAAATGACCCACCTCCAATTTTGTATTTAAATTTAATCTACACATAAATAATTACTTAATTAGATAAAGAATTTAAGATGGATGCACAAATTTACGACCCTTTTGTTAATTAATTCCATTTTGTTTTTCAGATTTCACTATGTATATATATATATATATATATATATATATATATAGAGTTGCCTTCATTTGAAGCATATATATTACCAATATTATCATAACGTGTGTGTGTGTGTGTGTATATATATTATTATTATTATTGCCTTCATTTGAAGTATATAATCCTACATCAACCATACTATTATTGATTGGTAATGAGTACCTTTATTTTAATTTATGGGCACCAACCAAAACATTATTAAAATGAGGTTTTGTCTTCTTCTTAAGTTACTAATTATTTCTCTTAATACATTTTTTAATAACATTAATTATTACCTAATTTTATTTATTTTAATATATTAAAGAAAAATCTAAACACTTTGTCCAAAATAAAAAGAATAAAATAAAGGGCATGACATAAGCCAAATAAGTATCAAGTAATATTCCATCTAGATATTACAATTCAATTAGTCAATATAATATTTAAAAATTATATTGAGTAATATTAAAAAATGAAAATATAATAATTTGGAAATTTCGGAAAATACACCCATTTTTTAATTAAAAAATTTGAAGGCATTTTAATACTTGAAAATAGAGAATTCTCAACTAATCAACATTAAGACTATGAAGTTTGTTGCCTTTGAAAAAATTGTGATAAAACCCAAATGTAGAAACTTGATTAATTTATATAATTAAGACACGAAAATATGACTTAGAAAAGAAAAGAGAAATCTATATATACACACACACACACATCTATATATATATATATATATTTATATATTATTTGAAGATAAAGAAAGTAAAGAAAAGAAAGGTAGATATTGAATTGAAATGGTCCCTTAAACGAATACTTGACTTTTGAACCAAAAAAAAAAAAAAAGGACAAACTTTTTTTAAAAAAAAAATAAAAAATAAAAAACAAGAAAAGGACCCAAAAATTACTCAAGCAATCAAAACTCTCCACGTGTACAGTCATGATGGACCCACGTTTATCTGTCCCCACCCGACCCAAAACCCACCCTAAACCCAGATCTCACTTTTTTGAAGTTGGTAAGAAGAAGCACCACACCAGACCATACCCGTTAGCTTCAAATTTACAGTAGACAGGAAAAACAGAGGACAGAAGGAAGAGCATGCAAACCTTACCTGTTTTCCACTTTTTTACTTTTCAATTCTACGCAATTCGCATGGTCAAACTCTCTCCTCCGCACTTTCTCGCTCTTCTTCTTCTTCTTCTTATTCTTCTGCTCTCCCCGAGTTTGAATTATTTTTCTCATGGCGGTAACGGATGTTGAAGCTGTGCTGGAACTCTTGAGGATCAACGGGCTGAAAGAGGCCGAGTCTGCTCTTAGAGAGGACATCAGCGAGAGGAGCCGACTGGGTTCGTTCGATTATGAGATGTTCTTCTTCCCCATGCCGCCTCCGGTGAGGATTCCGGCGAGTATCCGGCGGCTGGAAGTCGATAATGGTGGTAATCGTGGAGAATCTGGATCGAGTGGCGATGGGTCGTGTTCAGATGATGAGTTTGTTAGCTTGGTTTCCTCTACTAGTGGTGCTTGTTCTTCGGGTAGAGTCCTTTTTCTTGGTCTTTTTGCTGATTTTTTTATAGGTCTTGATTATTATTTTATATAATTGAGTACAGTTTCCTGTTCTCCCCTTTGTTGCTGCTATATCTCCAATAGTTAAACAATTGATTTTTTTTCTTATAAGAGCTCTATTATGTTTAAATGGGTGTATGTGCGTGAATATATATATATATATGTATGTATTGTCAGTGATGTTCATATTGATTACTGGACTGATTGTCATATGATTCCAAAAGTTCAAATATTGATTTTTGTTGTTGAACAAGCTGCGTTACTGCCTTGTATTTTCGCAACCACTGGGTGAAAACCAGTAAGGTTACTCTATGTTGTTAATGGCTGGACTGGAGGGACTTCTTTTTTTTTCTTTGTTTCAGGTTATGAAGATAGGTTTTTGTACCTTCATCACAGCCCAGTAACTGGAAATTTAGCATCCCTTGACCTTTAAGATTGCTTGGCTGATATTACAAAGACAGTGCAGTACATAGATATTCACAAATTACCAATGAACTCTTTCTAATTATTTGTTGGAGTTTTTTTTTCCCTGCTTTCTGTCATCATCCTTCTTTATTGCTTTCAGTTTGTAGGTGAAATTTCTTTTTCGTATGCAGAGTTCACGAATCCATATGGTCATCATTCTACAGCTCAGGCAGATTCTGATGGGTCATCATCCGATAGATTATCTCAATTTGGTACAGCTCGTGATTATCCCGAGATAAATGGTTCTTACTGGTACGATGAAAAAGATGAAGACTACTTTATGACTCCTGTCTTCACGGGTCCTGATTTCTTTGGCTGTCCGAGTGAAGATAAGTTCATCATGACTTCAGACTCAGAGAAGCAATTTGAAAATATACCAGTTTTATATGATAAATATGAAGGATATCAAACAGAAGCTGGCAGCGATTACCTGGACAAGCCATGTCTTTTCAATATGCTCCCTATGGATAATGATAATGCTGAAGACTGTTATCATTTTGATAAGCCTAACAAAGTTGAAGGAATCATGGAGGGGAAACTGAGTTGTTACAGTTGTTCAGCCCCACTTTGTAAATGCCATGCTGGATCAGGAGGGTTTTATGCCGGGGATTTTGTGGATTATGGAAGCTCAAAAGAAACCAAGTATAGTCATTTTTACATGAAGGATGTGGATGATATTGGAAGCAAATATATTGGAGTGTCTAAAGGTGCTTCTGACATGTCTTTTAAGGTTTCCGAGGACAAAGTTGATCCAAATAGAACTGATGCATATGACGATGGAGATGGTGAAGTACTTGAAGAATTAAATGAGCCTAAGGCTGCTGCAAATGAAGATGGTAACAATGATGATGATCTTCTATATGACACTAATGAGGATGAATATGAAGTATTCAATCTACGAATCATCCACAGAAAAAACAGGTTTGTCTGCGTACATAATCTTCCTGCTAAACACTGTTCTGTTATGGTTCCAATTTTGGCAGGTAAAAAATTTTGAGTAAGCTGGTTTAAATTTTGTGGGGGTCAATATGATTTGATCAAATTGATGCATGTCTTGAAATGTTTAGCAGCAGTGAGTTGTTCTCCCTTGTTAGCTTATGTAACTTTTCTACTATTACTTAATTGTTAACGGCTAAGTTACATTTTTTGAAATTTATCTCCTTTAAAGGATCTAGACTTCGTTGTTTTGTCATTGAATTACTTGTTTCTGCACTCTTTTGCTGGAGATAGTAAGTTGGTGAATTGTGTTTTGCAATTAGTGTTTATATGATGTGCTATCTGCAGGACAGGGTTTGAAGAGAACAAGGATCTACCTATTGTCCTGAACACAGTGATTGGAGGCAGATATTATGTCACTGAATACCTTGGTTCTGCTGCTTTTAGTAAGGTTGTTCAGGCACATGATCTTCACATGGGAATAGATGTTTGCCTGAAGATCATTAAAAACGATAAAGATTTCTTTGACCAGAGTCTGGATGAAATTAAACTTTTGAAGCTTGTGAACAAGCATGACCCTGGTGACGAACGCCATATTTTGCGACTGTATGACTACTTCTACCATCAGGTAGCTTTCTACAAATTAATATAGTGAGCTTCTTTCAATCTTCTATTATGTATATAACATACTTCTTAGATTGAATTGCTTAGAACATATTCAAACTTTATATGGAAGATTTGCTTCTTGAATTGATTTCATTATTCTTATTTGACTCAATTATTTTGAGAAAAGAGGGAGAAGTGAGGGAGAAGAAACCAGCCTTTTCTTCCTTGGTTATTTGCTGTTTTTACAAGATTCAAAATTCTTTTGTAGTTTAAGATTTTTCTTAAGGATAGAGAAGAAAATTGCATAGGGATCGACCCGCTGGCATTCTGATACTTTTTATTAGCTCCCTTCTCTCCTGCATCATACGTTCTTCATGTTGGTATCTGTGCTTAACTTTCTGTTATTTGCCACATGCATCTACAACTTTTCCTTTCCCTTCTAAGTTCATGTTACTGGAGAGATGCTGTAAGAAGCTTCAATGTCTGCATTTTCATCACCCTATGTCCTTAAACTCTTGCATTTTTCTTCTTAGAAGTTAGAATTATTCAGTGGCATAATAAGCATCCCTTACGATATTCAAAATTTTCATCTCACTTTCTGATAATTGTTACTCAGTATACTTGACTAAATTGATAATACAAAATGCTTTTAAGATTAGAATTCAGAATGGTCTAATTTTCCTATTAACGTTGAAAAACGTGAATAATGATTGTATAAGATGTTAGTCTCTCGATATGACAATGGAAAATGACTGAATGGAGTGCTTTAAAAACCTTACAGGAACACCTCTTCATTGTTTGTGAACTCCTTCGCGCAAACTTGTACGAATTTCAGAAATTCAATCAGGAATCTGGTGGGGAACCATATTTTAACCCGAGCAGATTGCAGGTTTGTCCAATTTTGCTTCTAGCTTGATTGTGCTCTTCTGTCCAATTATTTCTTTCAGTAACAAGGACAGTAGTTTTGCCACCTATTGTCTTGCAACCTTGTGATTTTTAACTGTGGCTTGGTTATTTTGTTTCTTATGGGGATAACATCCTGATTTTCCTACTTTATTTTTTCATTTAAATTGTAAAACCATCAAATGAAAATTTCTCATATTATCTATTTTCCTTGTAAAAGGACCAAAGTAAGAAAACCAACATAAGACAAAATAATGTGTCTTTCTACTGGTTTTTCGAGCAGGTGATAGCGCGTCAGTGTTTAGAAGCATTGGAGTATTTGCACCACATGGGAATTATCCACTGTGATCTTAAGCCTGAGAATGTTCTGATTAAGAGTTACCGGAGGTGTGAGATAAAGATCATTGATCTTGGTAGCAGTTGTTTCCGTAATGACAACTTGTGCTTATATGTACAATCTCGTTCCTATAGAGCCCCTGAAGTAATTCTAGGCCTCCCATATGATGAGAAGATTGACTTGTGGTCTCTCGGGTGTATTTTGGCTGAGCTGTGCTCTGGAGAAGTATGTCTTAGTTTGCATCGTTTCACTCATTCACTTGAACTAGTGTGATGATCTTTTATCATTTATGGTTGATTTCGTGAAATAATTAATTATTGTCAATTATTCAAAATCCTAAACTTATAAGAAAATATGCAATCTATTATTTATACTTTTGAATGTCCCCACACACAAAAGTTCATTGGCTAAAGACAAAATCAAGCACATACTCTTCATATCTTGTGCTGAAATTTCACCAACAAAAAATGGGATAGTCCGAATCTGATAAAGTGCAAAATAATTGTTAATTATCTAAATGTTTGAGTTTATGGGAAATAACTGAATCTATTTTTTATGCCTTAGCAGATTTCGATCAAAGTCTGAATCTGTTTGTAGCCTTTACTGCAAAATGTGTTTGTTTCGCATGCTGTATTTGAAGAATCCTTCATTATGAGGTAACTTCCATTTGCAACTTATTCCGAGCTCTTTGTCTTCATCAGGTATTGTTTCCTAATGATGCTGTAGTAATGATCCTTGCTCGAATGATTGGAATGCTGCGTCCTATTGATATGGAAATGTTGGTAATGGGGCAGGAAACACACAAGTACTTCACAAAAGAATACGATCTCTACCATATAAATGAGGTTTGTTTCGGTTGTATCTTATAAAGATTAAGTTCAAAAACAGAAATTAGAGTGTTCTACGCAGCTTCTATTTTCCAGTTTGTTCTAAATAGAATACTGGAATAAGAAAGTTCCAATCATAAATTTTACTTGTTTAACTTCAGAATTGAATATGAAATCCATGTTCAAAAGTTTGTTTGCCTTGTGATAAATTGACCTCTTTTTTTTTTTTTTTTTTCCAGGAGACTGATCAACTAGAGTACATAATTCCCGAGAAGTCCTCGTTGGAGCATCACCTGCAAGTTTCTGATGCCGGGTTCATTGACTTTGTCAAAAATCTGCTTGAGATCAATCCCCAGAGACGCCCAACAGCAAGGGAGGCGCTGGAGGACCCATGGCTCACCTCTTCCTACTAATAAAATCTTGTTCTACCAATGAGCAGCCAGAGGAGTCACCATTCTGGTGCAGTTGTGCAAACGAGTACGTACTCTCCTCCTCTCTAATCCACGACTGAATTGAATTTTTGATTTCAATCTTGTTCTGACATATATGCAACTACACCAGCTTTTTCCCACAGCAAAAGACGTACACATTTATTCTGTACATATATATATAATACATATATGGGTGATATTTTTTTCCCGCATCCCTTTTGCTGGATGTTGTAAAGAGTGATTGTTGATTGAACATACCAGAAAGATGCAATAAGAATTGATGGATTCATTGATTTGGTTATTGGAGCCAGTTATGTGAAAAGCTAGTTTTTGTACAGTGCAGATTTTCTTTTGCATTGATCAGTTAATTACATTCTCAAATGCATTCTACTGCTGATCATACCGTAACAATTAGAAGCTGCAATTAGTCTTAGAAAATTAATTAATAATTTTGAAAAAATAATTAGTCTTTGGTTTAATAATTAATACATCTTTGTGTTTATAAAAAAATTCTAAGTTGTGCGTTACTGTACTTTATATTTATTGCAAAAGATTATATTATAATATATATATATATATGTATATGTATGTATATATATAGATTGTTAATAATTATTTTAAAGAAAAAATGAAAAATTTATTGGGTTTGACTGTCTTTTCAAATATCAGTCTCCGGTCTTGAGAGTTGGTGAGTATTCACAAGAAAAGTCTTAATTGAACCGCCACGGCACCTAATTAGGGTAAAACCATGGTCGTATGATTTTGACATTAATTTGATTTTTCTTTACTTCATATTGATGACCCAATTAAATTCTACATTTAATACATTGTTGCTATATATTCAAACAATAATTTACAACCCATTCTCTCCAATATTATTATATACCTATTTATTTTATTTTTATATAAAAATATAAATTTAAGTTAAATTATGGATTATAATTAAAAATAACAACAAACGCATAAAGATTACGATATTAATTAGATATACGAATGTTCATTTTGTTTATAAATATTATTTATAAATTCGTTAAAATTTAATTAAAATTAATTATTACAATTGAATTACTATATTAATAAATTAAATTTTTTGTTTAATTAAATTAAATATTAAAATTAATTAATATATATTTATAAAATAATAATTTTATATTATTAAAAAATATAATAAATTTATTTAAAATTAATCTAATTTATTTATTATAATATTATTAATATATTAACGAATTAAATAATCAATTCAACTTAACAAATTATCCGAGAATGATCCATAAGAAGATGATGATAATAATAATAATTCTTAAATTGAGGACCTTGTTCCATTTTGTTGTTCTTCATGTAGCGGTTCAATCAAATTTAAGTGCGAGTACTCCAAGAAAAATTGAGGGATAGACATCGACTTAGTAGCTGGTTGCCTTGTCAGCAACTCAAGTCCAATTACTCCACTCTACACTTGGTCCCACTCTGACGTGGCAAGAAAATGAACCCTTAATCACCGTACACCTGAGTTACACCATATACTTTCTCCAATCTTTCACGTATCCATGTCAATAATTACCATCCAGGACACGAGAACCCCAAACTGTCTCTTTTCATTGGCTGATTACTCAAACACCTCCTTCCACTCTCCTATCCAACGCGTGCAACCAATTGCCCAACTCGGTTCGCGAACTCGGATTAACACGAGTGAGCCCTACCTCATCATCTCTCACACAGCCTCCCACGCGTAAACGAGCGCGTGCGATTGGCTCACCTCCTCCCTCACTTTCACTTTCGCTCTACACTTCGTCGAATCACCAACTAGTGATCGGAAGAAAATAAGAATAAATAAATAAATAATAATAATAAAACGTGTAGACATCGAAGGAGACGGAGGAGAGAATGCATTTTCGATTTTGATTGGTTCGTCGAGGGTTTAATAACGAACTGGTTCCTGGGTGGATACGTTAAGTATCGTTCGCACCAGTTTGGGAAGGAGCATTTTATCGCTGAGTTTGGGGGTGGTGAGCGATGGCTGAGTTGACTCAGGCCGAGGTGGTGTACTCGCCGCGGTCCGTGCAAGTGTGGAGAACGTTGTTGAACTGGTTAGCTTTTTTCTTCCAGATCTTCGTGCAGATCCTGAGAGCCGTGGGTCACCATCCTCTGCTCTCTTCTTCTTCGTCGTCGTCTCCTTCTTCTTCTGATGGGTTCAAGCCCTTGCCCATGGTGGAGTTGTCGGAGGCGGAGTCTCCGGCTACCCTTGATATCACCGATGGAAGATGCTCTGACGTCGGCGACGAAGACCGCATCGAGAAACTCACGGTACTCATATCCTTCTCTCTGCTTCCTTTTCAAATAAACGAAAAACCAAAAACGAAAAGGATATCTCTCGGATTATGGATTGGTGTTTGATGATTTGATCGAGTTTTAGTGAAGCAGAACAGTTAGGGATTTCGGATTCGGTACCTGGGTTTTTCTTGTTCTGTGAATTATTCCATTAAATTGGTTCCTTTCATGTACTTGATTGGATTAGAGAAGTGAATTTTGTAGGTTTTCTAGAGGTGAGTTAAGATTTAGGTTAAAACGGTTTAAGATTTGAAGACACATATTTACAACTGTTTAATCAAGTTTTCTGATAGGAGTAGTTGTACTTCTACAGTTCTACTACTTGTGAATCAGTTGGGAAATGTGCTGAGTTGTGAGAGGTGGTTTGAGAAGATGAAATTTAGAGGTGGAAATGAAAGAGGATTTTCGGGAAGCAGTAGTAAAGATAGTCCCAGAATTCAAAATTGCTAATTAGTCTTCTTTGTTTGGCAACCCTAAAGAGTTTTGCCTTTTGCCTTAGCTTTTTGCTGCTTTGGTTTAGGGTTTTCTCTTGAAATAATCTTCCTCTTTTTGTTTCTAGTACAATTGCTTGTGAATATACTGAGTTTGAGTCACACACTTGCAGGTAGTTCTTGATTTGGATGAAACCCTAGTATGTGCTTATGAGACATCTAGTCTGCCTGCTACTCTCCGAAATCAAGCTACCGAAGCTGGACTTAAGTGGTTCGAGTTAGAATGTGTATCCTCAGACAAGGTTTCTTGTTAACATGGCTGATTTTCTATTTGCTTGGTTTTCCAACATTTATGTGCGAGGTAGTAACTTGATTTTTCACATGTTGGCGTTCAAAGGAATTTGAGGGAAAACCTAAGATCAATTATGTTACGGTGTTTGAGCGCCCAGGACTCCAAGAATTTTTACAACAGCTTAGTGAATTTGCAGATCTTGTACTGTTTACAGCTGGTCTTGAAGGTTTGCTGATTTGCCATTTTGTTATTTCTTCTTATATTGATTATTTTTCTTCGATTCATTGAAAGGTTCTTTGTATTTCGCAGGGTATGCTAGACCTCTTGTTGACAGAATAGATGCTGAGAACCGGTTTATTCTTCGACTTTACCGGCCTTCAACGATAAGCACGTATGTTTTTGTCTTTATTAGTTCTTCCTCTGTGGCCTTGTTAAACAAGAAAATTATTTTTCTTGCAATTGTTTCAGCATTTAGTTAGAAATGGAAGCAAATGCATTCTTCTTGAGAATAAAACAACAAAGAAAGAAAGCTGGCAACTTAAATTGAAACTGGCGATCGTTTGAGTTTCACTTTAAATTTTTTGAGTGTCTCATGTATCAGTTGCATGGCTTCTTCTTGAGCATTTTGGTATTAATTTGGTTATATATGTTTGGTAAGCATGCAAAAGTCCTATTTGGTTTAAAATTTCTAATTTATTATTCAGTTCCTATTTAGTCTTGACTTGTCACACAAATATAACTTTTCTTTAATTGTAGTTTCAACTTTAGGAATTTGTTCGCTTTGGCTCAATTGTTATGTCAATAGATAACAAATGTATGGTCTAAAAAAATTGAGCTTGTATGAAGTTTTATGTGGAATTGAAACAATAAAATTTAAAATTCTATCAGAATTTTGAGATTTTGAATACATTACTTTAGTTTCAACGGAATTCTATATTAAATTTTTTTTTTATCATCTCTTAATAGAATTTACATTTTTCCTAATGTATTGCATACAATTTGTCGATTTTTTCTAAACATAGCCTTAGAATTTTTGTAGGATTCATGTGTAAATTCATACTTATTTCAATTAGAAGATGATGAAAGTCAGTCGAAAGTGATAAAAGATAATCGTGGAATTTCATATGAAAGTAGAACAATGGTTCCGCATTCTATCAATTTTGATGAATTTCTGCTACATTATTTTAATTTGTACGAAATTTTATATGAGGGTAATTATTTTATCATCCTAGTAGAATTAACATCAGTTTCTAGTTGAACTAAGAGTGGATTTGGATTTGCAAATAAAGTATATAGATTTCTTGATCTATTCCAAACATAGTCTTACTCTCCCTACTATTTCTTTTAGCCTTAGAGAATTTGGTCTCTAAATTTTTTACTCTTGCGGATTGAATACTAGTTTGGAAATTTTGATTCATTTCTTTGTAATTTTCATTTTAGGAAATTATTTATCATCTCTATAAAGGTGAACAATGTAAAAGCATTATGATGATTGTTCATTCTTGTTAGTGTTTCATTCTCTACATGTATTAAATTCAAAACTTCCATTTCATTCTTGTTGGTGTTTCATTCTCTACGTGTATTAAATTCCGAACTTCCATTTTAGCTATCCCTTTCCTTAAAAGTGTTAATTTTGTTATATACGTTTGGTAAGCATGTTGATGTTTGTGTACTGAAACCTCTCATTGTTTCATGGAAACAGGGAGTATCGTGAGCATGTGAAGGATATTTCCTGCTTGTCGAAGAATCTGGGTCGAACAGTTATTGTTGATAACAATCCCTTCAGTTTCTTACTGCAGCCATTAAATGGAATTCCGTGCGTTCCATTTTCTGCTGGGCAGCCACATGACACCCAGGTACCGGCCTTTACTTCCTCAAGGTTTAAAGGGTATTTGGCTCACTTTATAAGCTCTTTAATATGGCAGAAGTATATACAATTTCTTCTAAAAGAGCTGTTAGGATGTTTGGAAATTGTAAGCTGATTAAGTTATAAATTCTTTTGTTTCTCAAACCCATAAAGAAAAATTCAGAACATTGTTAGAGAGCTTAGGCCAAAATCATAGCTAAATCAACAGTGGCTTATTGGTGATCAAATACCTATTCATCGGTTTGATTTTGATTGTTTACTTACCACTGCTTTATCTTCTTCCTACGTCTTGATAAGCTTCTGGACGTCCTGCTTCCGCTCCTTAAGCATCTTTCTCAGCAGAACGACGTGAGACCTGTGTTGTATGAAAGATTCCGCATGCCCGAATGGTTTCAGAAGCAGGGAATACCTGCTTCTAGCTGGACATCATAGGATGATGAAGATCATTCTGTCAAGGTTGGTGTTTTCTGTACAATCCCCAACAATTCTTTTCTTATTCGAAGGCAGCATTGTGTTGTGGTGGAACTGGCAGCTCTTGGTACAGCATCTGATTATGTGCTGATGGCGGCAACGGAAGCCATTTGAGAGCTGAAAGTTTTTACAGGGAAGAAGCATCTAGCTCTCGAAGCTGTCAGCGAAATAGATATACCGCTAGTTTATGTAGATTTTGTTTGAAGCTAGTGATTCTTGTGAAACTCTGTTCATATGGATGCAAGCCTTGTCAGATTTTACTCTCTTATTTGTTATCAGAATTTTGTAAAATTTGTTAATGATCAATAATTATTTGTAGTTCAGACATCCTTTGTCTTGTTGCCTCTTTTAAATATAAAGATTAGGGTTTTAATGTTTTAGGGTTTTCATGAAAAGTTAGCAAGGCTAATTACTTGCCATCTGAATTAAGCTCTGTGGACGGAGCAGCCATGGAATATACCCCAAATCTCTCCTTGTTTCATAGCATACTTTTATCATAGGTCAGACAGGTTGTAAATAAATAATTTTTTATTTAGTAGAATTTAAAATTTTAATTTATTAACGATTTTATTATATTTTTTAATAAAAAAAATATTTTATAATAATTAAAATTTTTTTAAAATTAAAATGATTATAATACACTAAAAGTATACCCTTATATATATATATATATATATATATATACACTAAAAATAAAAATAAAAAATCATTTCCCCTTTAGCGTTGGGTAAAGTGGAGTTGTGAAAATTAATGGAGTATCACGTTTGCATTAAAAGACGATGTAAATTATAGGCTTTAATACTATATTGAAATGCTTAATTGTAATTAATTACTCCAAATACTTTAATTAATAAAAAAAATATCACCTTATTATATATATATATATATGGATTAATTTAGTCTTGTATGAAATTAAAATTTGAACCACAATTGACTTTGGAATAAATAAATAACAATTGGAACATTATAAAAAAACTTAATAAGTAATTAATATTTCCCTACTTAAACTTATAATCCTCCAAATCCATTCAATCCCTGACAATAAAGATTTGGTACAATCTCACATGGTTGAACAAATCAAATAAAGAAATATGCAACTTAATTAGCTTACAAAGTTGTGTATATGTATATGTGTGGGTGTGTGTATACGTACGAGATTTGTTTAATTTTTGTGTCAAACCCCTGATTATATGAAGTTGAAACAAGCTGACCAAGTATTTAATTTCCTAAAAGAATATTAAATAATTAAATTTTATTACCAATGTTGTAATTTGCACAAATACTAATTATGATTGTGTTAGAATAATCCCATTAATAAAGAAAAAAAGTATTATTATTTTTCAAATAAATTAGTAAATTAATTATAAAATTTGATATTTATAATATTATTTATTTATTTTAAAACACTAACTTTTATTTTATTTTATTTTATTTTATTTTTTATAGAAAAAAAATTGTATTTAAATAAAACATTACAAAAGAGTAATTTATATCAATATATTAAGACTTAGTTTTTGTTACGTGTATTTATACTTTTAAAAATATATTCATTAGTTAAAAAATCTTACAGACATTTAACTTTTTTTTAAAAAAAAAAAATTCAGAAATGATAAAATATTAATTGTTAAACTAATATTATATATTATGAAACTTGCAAGCATATATCTCAGTACTCTTTATCCATTAATACTAAACAAATATGTCGTGCCTCGAAATCATACATATACACATATACATATATATATATATATTATATATATTATATTATATGTAACAAAAAATATAGTTAGTTATTAGTTTGTCTTACCATTTTCTTAGCAAAATTTACGTGTTTCTTTCCACCTTTACATTGCTTTTGAGCTGTTGATGACCTTCCGGCTATCTACTTGTTAAATTAATAATATAAAATCATCTTTTAATTACCTTAACATGCCTGTCTCTACTTTCTAAGCATATTCTTTCCACAATTACTTTATTATAATATATATATAATATTAAAACACATTTAATTCATTAAACTAATCTCTGTCTTCCAACTAATTTTGGGTTAAATTTCTTATAATATTTTATCATTAACCTTTTTTATTAATTAATTAATTAATAAAACTGTGTTGGCCTCACCCTTTTTCACTTGTCTTTTTTCTTCTTCTTAATTTGATGTTTTACATACATACATACATATACACACACACACACACACACACACACACACTTGTATAATGATTTGAAAAATGGCCTTTTTAGTTTGGTTGGAAGGATGAATTAATCCAAATCAAACAAAATGTTTCTGTTTTACAAGGAAATTAAATTATTCGACCTACACAACCCTACCTAGCTAATTTAATATTTGAAGGCTAAATGTTATATATTAATTTTATTTTTATTTATTAATTATCTTACAAACGTACGTTATATTGCTCCATATATTATTATGTTATGTATGTTAATTATAATTAATCCTCTTAATTAATCATGATGAGGTTGTTAATTAATTTTTGTTTTTTTTTTAATAAAAAAAAAAAAGATTCTTGAATTGATTCTGTGGTTAATTGATTCTGAAAATCTTTGCCATCTATTTTCTGTGGGTGAAAATCGTTTTGAACCAGTCTTCGCCTTTTCATCTGGTCAAAAGTTTACCGGATAGATGACGTCACCAGCTTTGAACCCACATGTACATATATATGTATATTTATAGGTCTTATTTGGGAAAACAAAAATCAGTCTTTTAAAACGAGTTGACTGGGAAAATCCACCTGGAAATATCGACAATGATTGGAGCGTGCATGCTCCGACACCTGCTGATACAAACCCATAACTTCGGAGTTCTTTGTTTATATATATATATGTATGTATGTATGTATGTTACAACATTAATAATCTAAAGTAATTTATAAATTAGACGAAAACAAAACCATTAAGTTCATATATATATATATATATATATATACACTAAAATTTAGATTTATAATATGAAAAAAAATAGAATTATGAATATGCTCAAACTCTAATCATTGTATAAGTCACCCAACGATGCATATAAAAATGTTAGAGCTTATAGAAGGAAACTCTCGCAAACATATCACCTCCTCAACCCTTATAACCATTCTATTAAATTTGTTTTCATTCCGTCACCTCCATATACGCACTATTGTTTTATTCTTTTATATATAATATATTTCGAGAAATGGGTTATGTAACGGCCCCGAAAATTTAAAATGAAATATGTGTATTAAAAATGTCAAATGCGAAAGCCAAGTCAAAATTTCGATTAACATTCCTTACACTAAAACCAAAAACGTGCTCAAAATATAAAATATCAAACTAACTAAAAGAGAAACTCGAAAGTAAAAGCTATGAATATGACTATGGAGTCTTTAGGCGTCCCCTTCGTCGTCTTCCTGCGGAACGGGATCGGGAACAATGTCTTCCTGATCTGAAATGATTAAATAAGGAATGAGCTACACTAGCCCAGTAAAGACATCACGATATCTCACCGTCACGGAGGTAAAAGTGGGTAGAAAACACAAAAAAACTAATGGAGCATAATTTACAACAAATCCTTTTATCAATAATAAAACCTTTACCATCCACTTACCTCGGTGAAATTCATAAAACAATATGCGAAAACAATAACATTATCATCATCATGAAATCATATAAACTGTATAACATAATACTTATCACGCATTTTGTAATTCAATCATTACACAACATATTTTTCCTCTTCTACTAGCCTACTAGTATCCGCGGGGATCCATAGGGGTCCTGCTACCCGTGAACCTTTAACATTTACAATCTGATTCCAGGGTCGTCCCCATACCCCGTCCGGTATGGGCGCCAAAACTATAAACCTCAATACTCCGTCCGGTATAAGGGTGAAACGGGCCGTCCCCATACCCCGTCCGGTATGGGCGCTAAAACACATAAGGTCTCCATACCCCGTCCGGTATGAGAGACCACAATCTCGGTAGGGTTCCCTACGGACCGGTCCGTCCACCATCTCCCAGGATATCTAGTCAGGCTGATCACATTATACAATTATCAATTTACATAACCTTTCATTCCCCTTTTCCTCAGTCAACATCATCAATTCACACACAAACAAGCAAAACAGTAATTTATGCCAAACAAGACAACATACAGCATCGGTTACTCAGTCATTCAACCCATAATCAATAAAACAGTAAAATATGCACATGAAACTATGAAAGGAAAACATCAGACCTCATACTGCATTTAAAACTGTAAAATATGCCAAATAACAGTTAACCGATAAACACACTAGACTCGGGCTCCATTAGCGACCTTAAGCAATTTCACACATTCGTTGATTCAAGAAATACCGTTTTATCATTATTGAACTTTAATACCGTGATAGGAAATAGGGTGAGGGGTCCTTACTCGTTTCGGGGTCCGAACACGGCTTCATAGTGCGCCTACAGGCTGTCCCTAATTTTTCCTGAATTTTTTCCGGGGAACTGAAACGCACTACTGGTACCGGCGGCGGTGCTCTCGAGTGCGGCGGCTCTCCGGCGAGGTTCGTGTTTTGGTGATTCGGCTTCGATCAACCTCGATCGGCGGTCGGAAAACTCCCCGGTGCGGCGGCGGGTGGCGGCGGCCGGCTCCTCCGGCGTCTGAAGCGTCTTCTCCGGGGAGGGCAGGCGGCTAGGGTTTTTGTGGTCAG
Organism: Carica papaya; assembly: GCF_000150535.2. Next base: position 1,220,586 of record NW_019014673.1, read on the forward strand.
GTGTGGGGGTTCTATTTATACCCTTTTGCCTTTTGATCTCGGCCGTCCATTTTGATTAAATCTGGGCCGTCCGTACGCGTGGGGAAGCATCTGGGCCGTCCAATCCGCGCGCACGCGGATCGCCCACGTGGCCCGTTCCCTCGACGTGGTCTTGCCACGCGGCAGGACCTGGTTGGCCAGGGCTGCTGATTGGACCGCTGACGTGGCTGCTGACATGACGCTCTTTTTTTTTTATAAATTAAACTAAATAAAATTAATACTAACAAAAAAATGCCCAAATTATTTGGGCGTTACAGGTTACCTATTAATAAAATAAAAAATAGATTTCTTCGTATATATGTATGGAAATTTATGCGTGGAGAATTATCGGAAAATAAAAATGAATATACTCTCAAAATAATTCGCTCTTTATCTTCTAATTTCCCCTTTTCTGCTTCTCCTAAATTTTTGATATGATATCAAAGTAATAATAGTCAATAATTTTTTCGATCACATCTATCTAAGCAGTCGTGCTATATCGGAGTAAATAAGAATTCAAAGAGCTTTTTTTTTTCGTGATTCAATTGTTTAATTTCAGTAATTATCATACGTGAACAAAATTGATAAAACAAACATATTATGTGGTAAAAACAAACTGAGATTCATCGGTTATAAGATCATTAAACCCAGATATCAAAGTTATCTATTGATGAAACACTAACTTCAATGTAATGATATTGCCATTATGCGGTTGTAAAATGTACTTTTTATAGACACTAACTGCATTATGCTTTTTGCAGACATTGATTGTCCGCAATGCATGGAGCTAGAACATTATTATGTACAACAAAATGTTCCTATAATCTATAAGAAAACATAGGAGATAACTAATTTAATGTAAAATCAAGATTTTGTAAGCATTTATTTCTTTAAGTTGAAAGTTTTATTTGATGATTTTTTGAATTACGAGTATGTTCTTTATTGTACTTGTGACAATTTAAAAATCGTAGTTAAATATCAATAAAAGAATTGAATGATAAAATTCTTGCGAGCCTCAACGATACATAGAAGAGATTTAAAGACATAAATTTTAATTATAAAACTGTTCCGTAGAATTAATAAGGTTTATTCCATTATACAGTATGAGGAAAAATGTAACGGACCTGAAAAATCATAATCTATTTTATTTCGCTTCCGCATTTAGAATAAATATATATATATATATATTTCCTTTTAATTTCCGGGACCGTTACAAAAAACATAGGGAAATATCCTTTAATACTCTTATCAATGAAGCTTTTGCATTATTAATAAAAGAATCAAACAAGTAGTCAAATCACAGTTGGATCAAATTTAAACTATAATAAGTATTCTTGTTAGTCTTGTAAAATCTCTTGACATTCTTTTGAACAATGTTTTAAGACTGACCCAAATTGTAACGGCCCCGAAAATTTAAATGAAATGTATGTATTAAAAATCTCAAATGCGGAAGCGTAATAAAAATTTTGATTAACATCCCTTACACAATAACCAAAACGTACTAAAAACATGAAGGAACAAACTAACTAAAAGAGATACTCGAAATAAGAACTATAAATATAACTATGAAGTCTTTAGGCGTCCCCTTTGCCGTCTTCTTGCGGAATGGGCTTGGGAACAACGTCTTCCTGATCTGAAATGGTTAAATAAGGAATGAGCTACACCAGCCCAGTAAAGACATCAGACTATCTCACTACCACGGAAGTAAAGGTGGGTAGAAAACAAAAATGACCAATGGAGCATAATTTATAACAAACTCGTTCATTAACATAAAAACCTTTACTGTCCACTTACCTCGGTGAAATCCATGAAAACAACATATGAAAGCGATAACATTATCATCATCATGAAATCATATAGACTTTATAACATAACACTTACCACGCCTTTGCATTTCAATCATTAAACAACATATTTTCTTCTTTTACCAGCCTACTAGTATCCATGGGGATCCATAGGGGGTCCCCGCTACCCGTGAACCATTAACATTAATAACCTGATTCCATACCCCGTCCGGTATGGGCGCCAAAATCATAAACCTCCATACCCCGTCCGGTATGAGGGTGAAACGGGTCATCCCCATACTCAGTCCGGTATGGGTACCAAAACACATAAGGTCTCCATACCCCGTCCGGTATGAGAGACACGTTCCCGGTAGGGTTCCTTACGGACCCTTCATTTTGGTGCTTCCTAAATGCATGACAAACTTCGAGCTATGGGACTCCGTCATGATGTCTCTTTTTAACTCACTGTCATCTGGGACACACACCCTGTCTTGGAAACGAAGTAATCCATCGGCAGAGATTCGGAATTCTGAGCTCACTCCCTATTCTGCATCCTTCTTGTGGGTTACCAGGGCGGGGTCGACTGACTGGGCTTCCCTTATTCTCTGGATCAACTCGGGCTGGACTGTTAGGCGGGCCAAACATGTGACTCTCTTCAGATCCTGTAGTCGAACCTGTTGCGTGGCCCCAATTGGTCTACATTCTGAAACCATAAAATGGGCTAAGATACCTGTACTTTTCCTGCTGAGGGCATCTGCTACCACGTTGCCCTTACCCGGATGGTATAAGATATCACAATCATAGTTCTTAAGGAGTTCCATCCACCTTCTCTGACGCATGTTAAGATCCTTCTGAGTGAATATGTGTTTCAAACTCTTATGATCGGTATAGATCTGAAAGGTCTCTCTGTACAAATAACGGCACCAGGTTTTCAAGGCATGAATGATTGCAGCAAGCTCTAAGTCGTGGGTGGGATAGTTTTTCTCATGATTCTTTAACTGTCTGGACCCATATGCTATAACCTTTCAATGCTGCATCAGAACACAACTCAGGCCTAGATAGGAGGCATCACTATAAACTGTATATCCTCCCGATCCACTCGGTAAAGCCAGCACGGGTGCAGTAGTCAGTCGCTTCTTCAATTCTAAAAAACTTCTTTCGCAGTCTTCATTCCACTCAAACTTGGCATTCTTCTTTGTGAGTCGGGTTAGAGGAGCTGCTAGACTGGAAAATCCTTCAACGAACCTGCGGTAATAACTTGTCATTCCCAGGAAGCTACAGATTTCCTTAACTGATGTCAGCTTCTCCCAGCCAAGTACTGCTTCAACCTTTTCGGGATTCACTGATATCCTTTCTTTCGATATGATGTGTCCTAGGAAGGCAGTCTGCTCAAGCCAGAACCCACACTTACTCAACTTGGCATATAACTTCTTGTTTCTGAGGACCAGCAAAACTTGGACAAGATGGTGAGCATGTTCTTCTCTGCTTTTCGAGTAGACTAAGATGTCATCAATGAATATGATAACGAATTGATCCAAGAATTCTCTAAAGACCCTGTTCATCATATCCATAAAGATTGTCGGGGTATTGGTTAGCCCAAATGGCATGACCAGAAACTCATAGTGTCCGTACCTGGTTCGGAAGGCCGTCTTGGGGATGTCTTATGTTCTTATCTTCACATGATGGTAACCTGATCGCAGGTCTATTTTAGAAAAGACCTGTGCACCCTGCAACTGGTCGAAGAGGTTATCAATCCGGAGAAGGAGATACTTGTTCTTGATCGTAACGTTGTTCAATCCTCTATAATCAATGCACAGTCTCAACGTTCCATCTCCCTTCCTTGCAAAAGTGACTCCAGCACCCCAAGGGGACACACTGTGTCTAATAAACCCACTGTTTTGCAATTCAGTGATTTATTTCCTCAACTCTTTCATCTCAATGCGGCTCATGAGGTAAGGAGCAACCGAAATGGGCTGGGTACCTGGCTGTAGGTCTATAGTGAACTCGACTTCTCTGTCCACTAGCAGACGGACAGTTCATCTGAAAACACATCTAGGAAGTCTCGGACTACCGAAATCTCTTGAATATAAATTTCCTTCTTGGGCTTGCCTAGTTAGAGAAAACAGCAAGATTAAGGCACTAGAAGTTAAGAAAACTTGCCATCAAGGAATAAGTACTGAATAATTTTATTAATTTGTAAATGGCTCCTCGTTAGGAGGATTAAATACAACTTTCTTGTTAAAGCAATCTATGGTGGCGTGATACGCCGCTAGCCAATCTATTCCTAAGATTACATCAAAATCCCCCGTGTCTAACCCTATCAGGTCTACACTCAGTTTTCTATTTGTTATCTCCACGGCACAAGCCCTGTAGATAACTTCCTCTAGTAGTGTTTCACCCCCGGCAGTGGACACAAACAATAATGAATCAAGTTTATCAGGTGATACATTAATTTTGGAAGCAAAAGCATGTGAAACAAAAGAGTGCGATGCATAAGTGTCAAATAAACATGAGCAGTATGGTCACAGATAGTATACATACCCTGTACCACATCCGGGTCGGTGTCGGCATCTGCTGGGTAAAGTTGTAAGCTCTGCCCTGGATAGGAGGCCTTCTTTGATTCTGGTTCCTCGGACATTCTCTTGCATAATGCTGGGCACTGCCACATATGCGACAAGTGTTGTTGAGGCGGTAGCAGGGTCGGTCCCCGTGATCTCTACTGCAGTGCTGACAGATCTTCCCACGTGCTGCCCCTGGAGCCTGAGGAGGGGCCTGGATGGCTGGTCTGGGCCTTTTATTTGGTTGGGCAGGCGCAGTAGGTGCTGGCCTGCGGAATGGAGCTGAGGGTCGAGAACTCCCTCCTGGCTGAGGATGGGTGTTGAAGCTCCTTTCTACAATCTGTGCCTTTGCTAGGACTGCTGAATATGTCTTGAGCTCCAATACTAACAAGTGTTGCCTGATCTCCGGGCGGAGACCCCACTGGAATCTCCTGGTCTTTCGGCCCTCATCCATCAGTGTCTCCGGGGAGTATCGGCCCAGCTCTAGGAACTTACGAGCATATTGCGATACTGTCATGTTTCACTGCACCAATTGAACAAACTCCATTTCCTTTAGGTGTCGGATGTGTTCAGGGAGATACTCCGCATGGAAGGCCGCTAAGAACTGCTCCCAAGCGACTGGTGTAGGCAGAGTGGTTTGCTTGAGCTCCCACCAACGTCCTGCTTCCCCTACCAACATGTAGGAAGCAAGGGCAGCTCTCTGCTCAGGAACTACTCCCAAGGTCCTGAAAGCTCTCTCAGTCTCCGCCAGCCAGTACTGGGCCTCTTCAAAATAGGATCCCCCTGCAAAGGTGGAGGGGTTCAGTCTCCTGTACCTCTCTATATAGCCCGGGTCGATTAAGGAATGAGCGGGGTCCCGTGGAAGAGAGACTAGACCTGGCTAGGGATAGACTGGGGGGTCCTGTGATGGCACCTGCTGATACGGTGGGGGCACTAGGCTGTACTGTGGCGGTGCCGGGTAGTACCGTGGCTGGGGCACCAGGTTGTACTGTGGCAGTGGTGCCGGGTGGTACTGTGGAGGAGCAAGCTCGTGCCGGGGTGGCTCGGGATCAGCCTGCTGTAGCAGAAGCTCAACCTGCGGTAGTGGAGGAGGGTCAGGTAACTCCCTTCTCTCCTCTCGCCCTTGCTGGGCAGCTATAAACCCTTCCATCATCTCAAATAATCTGTCTACATCCTCCCGAAGCGGATTATCCCAGGCCGTTCGGTTTAGTGGGGGTCTTCCTCTCCTCATTTCTTTGCACCTACATTTCATAAGGAATGGTTGAGTAACGACTTATCGGTGTGTATTTCTCTAAGCATTATTGTATAAGGGATGGGTCCGAGGAACGCGGCTCTGATACCAACTGTAACAGCCCCGGAAATTTAAATGAAATGTATGTATTAAAAATCTCAAATGCAGAAGCGTAATACAAACTTTGATTAACATCCCTTACACAATAACCAAAATGTACTCAAAACATGAAGGAACAAACTAACTAAAAGAGATACTCGAAATAAAAACTATAAATATAACTATGAAGTCTTTAGGCGTCTCATTCGCCGTCTTCCTGCGGAACGGGCTCGGGAACAACGTCTTCCTGATCTGAAATGGTTAAATAAAGAATGAGCTACACCAGCCCAGTAAAGACATCATACTATCTCACCGTTATGGACGTAAAGGTGGGTAGAAAACAAAAATGACCAATGGAGCATAATTTATAACAAACTCGTTTATTAACGTAAAAACTTTTACTGTCCATTTACCTCGGTGAGATCCATGAAAACAATATATGAAAGCAATAACATTATCATCATCATGAAATTTTATAGACTTTATAACATAACACTTACCACGCCTTTGCATTTTAATCATTAAACAACATATTTTCTTCTTTTACCAACCTACTAGTATCCATGGGGATCCATAGGGGGTCCTCGCTACCCGTGAACTATTAACATTAATAACTTAATTCCAGGGCCGTCCCCATACCCCGTCCGGTATGGGCGCCAAAACCATAAACCTCCATACCCAGTTCGGTATGGGCACCAAAACACATAAGGTCTCCATACCCCGTCCGGTATGAGAGACACGTTCCCGGTAGAGTTCCCTACGGACCCGGTCCATCCACCATCTCCCAAGATATCTAGTCAGACTGTCCACATTTTTCACTTATCAATTCACATAACCTTTTTGCCTTTTTCCTTAATCTCAATCATCCAATCATACACAACATGTAAACCAGTAATTGACACCAAATAAGATAACACAGTATCGGGTTCACCATAATACAAACTATAATAAAAGAAATCATGATTCATGCATACGAGACCATAACATAATTACATCAAACATCATACTGCATTTAATACTGAAAATTAGATCAAATAACAACAGACCAACACTGTATCAGACTCGGGCTCCATTGGCAATCTCAATCAATTATACATCTACAAAGTCTCAAAATACTGTTTAATTATTTATTAAGCTTTAATACCGTGATAGGAAATAGGGTGAGGGGTCCTTACTTGTTTCGGGGTCTGAAATCGACTCTATAGTGCGCCTACGAGCTGTCCCTAATTTCTTTGAATTTTTTTCGGAAAACTGAAACGCACTACCGGTACCTGCACGTGTCCTAAAAAAAAATTCCAAATCAGACCTAGGGCCCCTTTCGGCCAATATCAGAATTTCGGCACAGCGGCTCCGCTATGCTCCGGCGACGGTGCCACCGCCTGCGGCGGCGATCTACCTTGGGTTGGCCATTTTCGGCTGAATTCGGCCAAACTTGCATCGGTCCCTGCGATAAAACAACCCTAGGGCCCTCGGTGGGCAAAAAAATCAAGAAAAATCGAGACTTACCGGTGGCGGTGCTCTCGGGTGCGGCAGCTCCTCCAGTGTGAGTCGCGTTTTGATGTTTAGCTCCGATCAACCTGTAGAGAAAAGAACAGTGATCACAGTGGTATAAAATTTGCATCGAACGGAGGCCGGGAAGGGTCTCATCGGAGGCAAAAACATAGGGGAGTTGCGACGGCGGTGCCGGACTTCGGCGGAGTTTTTCAGCCGTTTGACCGGTAGTTTGGCTCCGGTTTGGCTATAGGCAGATTCAGCATCGAAAAATGAGCCAGAGAGAGAAAATTTACCTTGATTGGCGGTCGAAAACTTCTCCGGTGCGGCGGCAGGTGGCGACAGTCGGCTCCTTCGGCGTCTGGTTCTTCTTCTCCAGCGAGGCACTGGCGGCTAGGGTTTTGTGATCAGGTGTGGGTTGGGTTATTTATACCCTTTGCCTTTTAGTCTCAACCGTCCATCAAGATTAAATCTTGACTGCCCGATTGTGATTTAATTAGGATTAAATCTAGACCGTCCATCGCGATGCGATTTGGGCCGTCCGTGCGCACATTTGATCTGGGCTGTCCGATCGCACGCATGCGGATTACCCACGTGGCCCGTCCCGTGTCAGCGTTTTCTTGCCACACGGCGTGTCCTTGTTGGTCGGGGCTGCTGACGTGGCACAACTTTTCTAAATTGTGTTTTGACTTCCGGTTTTCGATTTTCTTTTCAAAAACAACTCCATAATCCAAATTTTCACCTTTTTTTTTCAAAATCACTTTCAATTAAATTCAAATAATATTTTTACCCAATTTTATCATTATTATTATTTTTATTTTTATTAAATTAAATTAAATTAAATTAAATTCTAAAAAATTCAAATACAAAAAAGAAAAATAAATAAAAATAAAAATAATATATTCAAAAAATATATATATATTTGGGTGTTACACAAATAAATCAGTTTGCTTTTAGTGTCACAGTGTTGAAACTTGCTATAAATTGTATTGATACCCAAAATGATATAAATTATATGCTAAGTGGATCAACAGTGTAAATAAGATATAAAAAAAAAAAAAAAAGTAGTTATGCAACTTTCTTCATATACATATGTAAAACACTACTACGTATGAAGAATTATCGAGAAAACATAAGTACACTCGAAAAATTTTCTCCATCTTTTTGAGTTCCCATTTTTTGCTTTCTTCAATTATCTTTATTTATTTTTTGATATATTATGAATAGAATAACATAATATAATACTTAATTATGCAAAAAATATAAAATAATTTTATTACATATTAAAAATTATTAGTTTAGTTTTAGAATCCAAAAAATTAAACCAATATTAAAATACTAAATTCGATTCCAAATAAAATTGAAGTGGGGACTAAATGATTAATTTGAATGATTTTTTTTTTAGTTTCCACCAAATAATAACATACACTAATTCTAACAATAATTACGTAAACAACATAATTTCATCTTTGTAAGTGTCCAAATAATTCAACATGCATGCCAAATCTTTTTGAATCTTGGATACATACCCAAATATTGGAAAAAGAAAAAGTCAAATTAAAACTGTTAAATATACATATATATATATATATATAACATGGGCTATGATCATCAACTTAATTTTCCTTTAAGATAACATCATTTTGTATTGTCAAGTAAATTTTTAAGTTGGCTTCATCAATATATATATATATATATATATACAGTAGCCAAACTTAAAATTTACTTCGTATATGTCACATAGAAACCGGCAAGACATGGTTTTTGGAAATTTTGCAGCCAATTTTGGTGAAGGTCTTTTCTAACTCAAACGTGTTTGACCCAAATTGAAACCAACCAAAAATGAAGTTAAGCCCCCACTAGACATCACTTTCTCGCATTTTCTCTTTCTTTCTGTCTTTGTTTCTCCCCAACCAAACAGTCCCACAAGAAACAATTCATTTTTCTCTGACCCAGTTCTGCACTAACTTATTACATCTAATTATAAAATACATATGTATATATATATCGTTACACTTCAATATTCAAATTTTGATGCAAATGACGAAGCATACTCATAGCGTATGAGTTATACTTTTATAAATTTGAATATATATAAATACTATACGAAGAAAACATATGTATAATGAGGAGTCTTTTTGGTCAACAATGGCCACCTGTATCATAAGTACTGTAGGTGTCGACGTGTTCCTCTTCTCTGACTTTGCACGTGCTTTCATTCTCTAGGCGCGAAATTCATTACTTTCCTTTTTTATATTCTACACGTGGCGGTCCATTCGGGCGAGTAGACTACTTCTGTAATCACCTGATTTCTTTCCCACAAAAATTCTCCAGTCTCCGGTCTCTCCTCAACAAACCTCAATAACTTGTTTGGTTATCCAAATTAAAATAATAATTAATAATTTTTGTGATAATATGAAATTTAATAATTTAAATTTGAATTTGAATTTTATTTCTCATCTTATCTAAAAAAATAAAAATATATAAAATATTAAATCAACCTAGTTAACATTTGTTTTAATTAAGTAAATAATTAATGTCCTTGTCTTAAGCTTAATTTAAGTATGAGCATGGTAAAATGATCCATTACTAGGAATTTAATTATTATAATTATTTAATAATCAATAAAATGTTAGCAAATTATATTTCGTTATATATATCTATGTATGTCATAAGATTATTTTAATTTATAAATTAATTAATTTTTTTTAAAAAATAGAATATATAACATTTAGAGTACATTATATTATTTATTTACAAGACATACAAACAAAAACTATAAAATTTTGCACTATTTAGAAACATTGACATGCAAGTTCCTATATAGAAAAGATATACAAACTTAAAGAAGTAATTGTGATTTTTTCAAAAAGAATAAAGGGTATTTCAATCTTTGTATTAGTTATTTATCTCATAACATATATTGTCATAACAATAATCTTAACGTATATAATATTAATGACTAAACACCATGACCTTTGCAATTTACGTATATTAGTGTTAATGATGATCAACATGATTTGATTATTAATATCTTTAATAAGAACATAATGATCTTAGTATTAGTACCTTACATCTATTTTGATTATAGTTACTTGTTAACGTCACATTTACTATGTCG
>NW_019014673.1:1231050-1246284 GCF_000150535.2 Carica papaya
TATTATTTTTTAAAAGTGTCTTACTTTATTATACATTAATTTATATATGGCCTTACTTTTTTTTAATTAGTGAACAATTTTTCTAAAATAGTAAAGCAAGATTCAAAATAAACAGGACATCAAATATTGGTTTATTAGTTACTATGCATATATATATATATATATTATATTGTAAATTATTATAGGATAAAACATCAATTCTAGGCACTAATTACAAATTGATTCATAATAATTTTTAAGGGCTAACTTGGTAATTTATCTCTATTACATTCTGAAAATGCAACAAAAACTCTAATATTTTCCTAATAAATTGTTTTGTTGGTTATTGTGCATTTACAAGAAAATATATTCTTATATTGTTATCGTACCAAATATTTTGAAAATTTATATTTTGTTATACATTGATACATATATATATATATATATGTTACATGGTGTTTTAACTAATGAACACATTTTTAAAAAGAAATAATAAAATTTAAAATGGTACGCAACATCAAACAAAGTAATTTGTAGTGTTATGTATTAACGTATACGTATATCATGGTGTTTTTTAATTACCGAAAAAAGTTTTCTGAAAATATTAAGAATGAGCAGCAAATATTTTTGAAAGACAATTAATTATTTTGTCGGCTACTATACACTTACATACATAATTAAATATCTATGCTATATTTTTAATTTTATAATATGTTTAAAATTTTAAAGTTATTGTCAATTTTTAGTTAGTTGTTTTAAAAAATTATCTTCTTTCATTTATTATTTGAAAAATTATTTTATCAAAAAGATATTTAAAATGTGCGGCAATTGGTATATCCCAAAACGGAGAATTAAATAAATTAAAATTTATCATTAAACTTAAAAATTAAATTAATGTTCTCTTCCATTTTTGTTAACTTTTTATGCCAAACGCGGCCTAATAATTTTGAACGTTCCTTAAATTGAATTCTAAACACCTCTCTCTCTCTCTCTCTCTCTCTGTTGAAAGCTTGAAACTTTCGCCAATGAAGCAAACCAACCAAGAAACCATTACGACCGCCGTCGAGCTCCGCTTTTTTTGATGACGAAACCGCCAATATTCTCCGTCTCCATCGCAGTTTCCGTCTTATTCGCGGTTATCTTTAAGTTCATTTCAGTATTGCCGGCCCATGCTTTGGGTTCCGGCTCTACCGTCGCCGTCAGCTATGGCTCCGGCACCGTCTGCGCCATCGTGGCCGAAGAATCCACCCAGCGCATCGCCTGCCAGGACTTACGTGGTACGATCAGATTCGTTGAACCCAACGTCTCCTTTTCCTCCATCGCCGCCGGTAATAACGTCCTCTGCGGTCTCCGCTCTGGAGGTTTTAGTCTGCTTTGTTGGGATGACATCCGAAATTCCAATTTTACCCCCAAGAGATTATACAACAACGAAACCGTTTTGCTAGAGAACCTCTCCGTCGGCGATGACCAGATTTGCGCCACCGTGATCGGCACCGGCGATGTCAGGTGCTGGAGAGGTGATAACGTCACCCATCAGCCACCGGTCGCGACATTCTCGTCGATATCATCTGGTTTCGGTTTTTCCTGTGGGATTTTATTGGGAGGTAACCGAATTCAGTGCTGGGGTAGTAACCCGGTGGCGGGTCGGATCCAATCCGAATTTGGTAACATGACGATGGCGACAATTGTTGCTGGTGGGTCACATGTTTGTGGGCTGAATTCAACTGGGTATCTTGTTTGTAAAGGGAATAATGAATCTGGGCAACTGAACATTCCGTCGAGCTCGGCTATGGAGTTTGATGGATTGGCTCTAAGTGCTAATGCTACCTGCGCGATACGTAGATGGAACCAGTCAGTGATTTGTTGGGGAGCGGATACAATCCTTGTCGGCCGTGAAAGAACAGAGGAGGTTCATTTTGAATCAATCGTTTCTGGTTCGAATTTCACTTGTGGGTTGACGACAGCAAATCTGTCGATAATTTGTTGGGGTTCATGGACGACAAATGGGTCAATTTCAGGGACAGGGCTTCTTCTTCCTAAGATTCTACCAGGCCCATGTGTACAATCTTCCTGTAATTGTGGTGTATATCCTGATTCTGAAACCCTTTGTTCCGGTTCTGGTACTATCTGTAAACCTTGTTTGAATCAATCATGGATATCACCATCACCACCATCAGCAGACCCAGTAGCTCCATCTCCCTCAATTTCATCTCCTCCTCCTCCTTCCAATGAACTAACAAGAGGGTTACTAGCATTCGCCATTATCGGATCAGTCGGAGCTTTTGCAGGTCTCTGCACCGTAGGATACTGTTTATGGACCGGGGTCTGTTTCGGGAAGAAGAAAGTGCACAACTCAGTTCAACCCACAATCGGCAGAGCAGGTTCCAATGGCGGCAATCCATCATCAAGTAATAGCCCACCATCCCGTTCCTCCACAATACGGCGGCAAGGCTCACGAGTCCTGACAATGAGACGACAAAGGAGTGGAACCTCATCGACAAAACACGCAGATAAAGCAGAGGAGTTTTCCCTCGCCGAGCTCGCCGCTGCCACAAACAATTTCTCCAAAGAAAACAAGATCGGCGCCGGCAGCTTCGGGATTGTCTATAAAGGAAAACTACCAGACGGGCGTGAAGTAGCAATCAAGAGAGGCGAAACCGGATCAAAAACCAAGAAATTTCAAGAAAAAGAAACCGCGTTTGATTCAGAACTCGCTTTCTTATCCAGACTCCATCACAAACACCTGGTGCGCCTTGTTGGGTACTGCGAAGAACACGAAGAGCGGCTCCTGGTTTACGAGTACATGAAAAATGGCGCTTTATACGACCATTTACATGATAGAAACAATGTAGAGAAATCCAACAGCGTGTTGAATTCATGGAAAATAAGAATCAAAATTGCCTTAGACGCGGCCAGAGGCATTGAGTATCTCCACAATTATGCAGTTCCTCCGATAATCCACAGAGACATTAAGTCCTCCAACATTCTCCTCGATGTTACATGGACGGCAAGAGTCTCGGATTTCGGGTTATCGCTGATGGGTCCGGAGTTTGATCGCGAATGCAGGCCAATGAAGGCGGCCGGGACAGTTGGGTACATTGATCCGGAGTACTACGGTCTTAATGTGTTGACAGCAAAGAGTGATGTGTATGGGCTTGGCGTGGTGTTGCTGGAGCTTTTGACGGGGAAGAGAGCTATTTTTAAGGGTAGCGACGAGAGTGGAACTCCAGTGAGTGTGGTAGATTTTGCAGTGCCGCCGATCATGGCCGGGGATTTGGAAAAGATTTTGGATACGAGAGTTGGGACGCCAGGGATCAGTGAAGCAGAAGCAGTGGAGCTGGTGGCTTATACTGCTATGCATTGCGTAAATTTGGAAGGGAAAGATAGGCCTACTATTTCAGACATTGTTGCCAATTTGGAAAGAGCATTGGCACTTTGTGATGACAGCCATGGCAGCATCTCTAGTGGCACAATCTCCGTGATCTCAGAGTGAAATTGCACCCCGATAAATATCTATCCGGCGCCCGGTTTCGAGTCCAATCCAATCCAATTCGTAAACATGTCATGATAATTTTTTTTGCTGTTAGATTCGTTAGAAATATGTTTCGAGATAACGAATCTAATGATTGGGGAAATTACAGTTTCGAAATCTTGTTTTAACGGATTGAACTTTCGAATCTCGAAAGTAAAGAGGGAATTACATAATTTCGGGTTGAATTTTATTTTTATTTTTTTGGGGGAGAAGAGAATGATTTAGATGGGAATGTAAAGAATTTAGGTGTTTTAATGATTTAACATTGAGCTGTCAAGTGTAGGATTTTGTGAACACTAACAGCAAGGATAATTGTTATATGATTTATTTTTATAATGTGGAACAAAAAAAAAAAAAGAATAAATTTATGCTTCCATTTTTTTTTATAGATTTTATATTCTTCTAAAGTTAGTGAATTATATGATTATAGCATAAAATTAAGTGCCGTCCATTATTATTACATATATAAGTATAACCATTCATTACTTCCATATCATGCTCACAAAAAAAAGTATCATATATTATTATTATTATTATTTTATATTTCAAAAATTATATCAAAGTAGACTATTTCAATTAAAATTAAAACTAACCCTGATCTTAAAGACACAAATGAACATTTATTTACCAAGTATACTTAGAAATTACTTACATAATATAAAATTTATTTATTTTTCAATAAAAAATTGTGTAGGCTATATATATATATGCTTTTTGTGGGATGCATATGAGGAGGTCGGCAGACAATGGACATGACTCATTGATTGATGGGTTTCATATCATTGAACCAAAAAGAGAAAGCACCATGTAACTTGCCACTTTGATAAAATCAATGTAGACAAGGGACATCAACTCAAAGACGAACAGATAAACAAACATATACCTACACACACACACATATATATATATATATATGCATTTACATATACATTTACATATATATATATATATATAAGATAAAAGAAGAGAATATTATGTGTAGTTTATGTTCTTTTTGTTTGTTCAAATTTGAAATTTTCTCTTTATCAACAAAGAATCTCTTTTAGAAATACCAAAAAGAGAGGATTATCAGCTTATATTTTTCTTATTTTTCATTTTTTAAATTTAATTTTATTATTTAATCGTTAAAATAATATTAAATCAAATTTTATATAATCAAAAGAAAATTTACAATTAAATTTATTTTTTATAAAAAAAAACAAATCAAAATATTTTCAGTCACATTCTTATTTATCTACTAAAATTTAAAAGTATTTTATCAAAAATACTTTCAAATAAATAAAATATAAAAGTTAGGATAAGTAATTTAGAAATTTAAAATGTTAAAACTTCTAATTTGCAATTTAAATATCCACGAACTAATTGTAATTTTTTTTAAAAAAAGAAAAGATAAAATAAAAACATGGGGCCCAATTTTTGTACGTATATTATTTAAGGCTCACACTTTTATGCGCGGTCAGATGAGAAAGGTTGACCTGGGCGAAGCAATCAAAGGGGAGCAGTAAAAGCACGTCAATGGATATCCTGGACACGTGTAAGCCCAAGATTTGATGGTTACTTTCTAATTGGTTCATATATAATAAATTATAATCATATTTAATTCGCCGGTGCCTCCGAATTAATTGTTATTCCATGATATAAAATGGTGAAAAAATTATTTGATTTTATGAATGTGGGTATAATTAGGTGGTGATTTGGTTCACATTTATTATTATTTAATCGTAATACATTTTCATAAAATAATAAATGGCAATAATATTAAATTATACATTATAATACATACACATTTTGATTAAATTTGTATATTTATTAATTAAATATTATATATATATATATGTATACTACATGAGAGCGTCATTTTGATTTCGAATTTATGATTTCTTTAATTTTTTCTGTTCTGACTTAATTTAAAATATGCTTTGGTTAGTTAATATATATATTAGGTAAATCTCAGTCTAATTAATTATTCTATCATCACTTACATATAATAAATTATAATTATAATTATATATATATATATATGTACATGTACACACATTAAAAAGAAATCGCGAGATTTGACCGACATTTCAAAGCGACGTCGTAACGATGTGCGATGTAAGCGTTTCAACAAAGAGGTCAAATGCATTTTGGTTAAACCGTGTCTTCCGCGTCTCTTAAATTTCTTTGCATTTCGGTTTTTCCTCCCAACAACAATGACGTTGAAAGAATGTCTCCATCCTCTCATTAAATCATACTGACTTCGCACTACATCGACCTCTAAATTTGGTTTAATCGTAATTAGATTTAATAATAATAATAATAATTTAATTCATGTACAAACAAACATATGTCAAATCCCATTTAATTTCTTAATAAATATTAACAAAGGTTAAAGTTTAGTTTCTCTTCCAGCAGCCTCTAGCGATTTATTTAATAAAAATCTATGTTTCTTGTGCACGATAAAGCTTACAATAATAGAAATTCTTTAAAACTTACTGTGTAATAATAGCATCCAAAATTTTTCCCCATATTCTAACTTCTCCAACCCATTTAGGGAGTTGAATCATATTATTTCCTGAAAAAAAGAAAGAAAGAATTCCTAATGTATAAATATTTGTCTATATCTGGATGTTATTGAAGTATGAAACCTTCACGCTAATGGCTATCTTCTTCTTTGCCTCCGTCCATCAACTTCATTCATCCAATCAGAAAGCCAAAGGAGGCCATTGTAACCATAATACATCGCTGCAATCACAACTGCCACGAGAGTCAGCCACAGAAGCAGCCGCTTCACGGTGCCAACGAGTTTCTGTCACCAAATAAACGAGGATGTTATGTAAAGAGAAAGGCGAAAGTGCTCATTTTCTATCTCGAGAAGAACAGAGTTACCTCCAATTTTGAGGCTTGTTTAGCTTCTTGGGTACGGTCACGCCGCCTCCGACGCTTTGGTGCATTTTTCTCGATAGCTGTCTCCACCTTCTTCAACAGACACATGATATAGCAAACATTAGATTAGATCTCAGATTAATAAAACTTACTTCACCAGAAAGCTATGATATCGTGATCAATGCAACAATCACACTGCTTAATGGAAAGGACCGCAACTCAAAACTTAAAAATAGCAACCGGGTTGAAGAGGTGAACAATTTTGAGTTCGAAACAGTAAGCATCGATCCGGAAATAGAGCATATGGCAACTAAATACAGTGAAGAACCTTTGGCTTAGTTCTTGCGCGGAAATCATAGTTATCATGCAAAAGTAAGATGCAGCCTTCTTTTGTGGCTTGCATTAAGGTTTCAATGTCAAGGAGTTACGAAAGAGACTTGCTTTTCCACTCTCCATTTATTCTTACACCAAATAAAGAACGAGTTTGCAGGCTTCTAGATCAAATAAAGAACGAGATTTCTGGGGTATGAAGGCCTAACCTCAATCTCTTTAGATTTACGCAGCTGCAACACTGATTCAACAGCCTGTATTTTACTCTTACAATCAGAATTGCAAGGCAGAAGGCCAAGTCCAAATTGATTTTTAGATATGTCTTTAGGGTCATAACCAGCATTTCGATAGGCTGCTTGAACATCTTGACAGACCCATTCTTTCTTCAAGGTTTGACATTTACAACGAACAGTAACCTTGATAAATTAAATATGTAAAGAAGTTAATTAGAAAGATGATTTTAATATTCAATTAAACTAAAATAAGCTATCTACTAATCACCGGTCATGGTGAACTGTGTCAAATAAAATACCTTTTTGCAACACTTATCAGGCACCGGACATTGACCAGGATGACATGTCTCAGGGCATAAATGAGTACAGTTCGGTAATTTTCTGGACCAGCAAAATCATATCAGTAATAACAATTTTGCTAAAAGTGCACATGATGATAACACAACTCTACTACTAGTTTTCTGATGGAGGTAAATCCTGAATGTAAGGCTGAGAAAAACAATATGAAAGAAAATACCAAGGAATTACCTGTGGCAAGGCCCTCCACATGAACGAATTGTCATTTGCTCTTTCTCGGACAAGGTGTTATAATATATGCATTCGAAAGCATGTACCAGTGAGCCACAGTGACACGATCGCTTTATAAGAACTTTGCATGAGGGACACTCCCCAGAATGACAAGGGAGAGGACAAGGATGCTGACAAGCAGGTTGTCTCTCCTGATCAATTATTTGAAGGATGAGCACATTTAAGAATCCTCAAAACAACTTAACAATAACGAGTTCTAAAGGATGAGATGAGTGATTATTGATGGCATGCTTCCAATTTCAACCAATAATATAATGAGGACAGTAGACGTGGGCAAGGAGCACATAAATGACTTGAAAAAAGTAAAAACTTGAATACCTTTTGGCAAGGAAGATGACACTCTTCACAGGACTCGCTTATTTTGCTTCGATCAGAAGATGATGATTGGTTATTTAAGGCATGGCAAGTCTTTGTGCAATAGTGATTTCCACAAAGAAGAAGATTTCCGCACAAGTTATCACAGGAAAACATTGATCTATCTGAGCAAACCATCTGGTGTTAACAGAGAAAGAAAATGAGGGACAAAAGGTTGAGAAGGCGATAGAAGTAACGAACTCGAGTTATGATATTGTTGAATTGTTTGGATACTACTATACTAACTAAGATTAAATGGAAAGCAACCAACCATCCTCTCTGCCCCGAGATGCTGACCAACACATGACCTCCAACCAAGTTCTGGACAAGGAGGACACGAAGAACCAGGAGTACATTCGTTCTGATGATTGAATTTCTTTTTCTTTGGTTTCAAAGTGAATTCTGGATTAGGTGGAGGTCTAGGGCCATGACATCTGAATGCACCAGACAAACAAAACCCAGAAATGTCACAAAATAATAACAATTTTCAGGAAGAAAAAACTAAAGGGATGTAATGACCTTAATTGACACTTGTGGCCACAAGGGTATTCTTCATCACAAGGCAACTTGCAAGTTGGGCAAGCTCCATAATGGCATTTATGTGGCTGGACGAAAACACATTAGCCTTGAAAAATTCTCTCGAGGAAAACAAACCATAAATAATATAAGTTATGAAACAAATCTGTGCAGTATTAATCACCTTAATGAGTGATACGTACATGATAAATATACAACTTCTAGACAAATCAAAATATGCAAAATTGATTATAAAGTCTATGAAGAAGAAACACACAAGTACAAAGAATAATAGTCACTGAATTCACGTTCATACCAAGAAGAAAACTAGCAAGCCAAAAACATTGGTCAGAGGTAACACAGAATTCGAGGAAGAAATAAGGTAAGGCGGTAAATAGTACCTTGATACTTGATCCATGCCTGCACAGAGGAGCTATAGGGCATAATTTGCGACATCTAGGAGGCTTTTGATCCATCTCTGTGCCGCAGGGAACCTAAAGAAAGGCACAAAGGAAAATACTTTAGATAAGTGAAAAATCAAACAGATTGTCTGTAATTTACACGTCCACACTTGAAATCGATACTTTTGAGGCCCAGTTTCATGCAGATGAATGACTAAAAGAAGGAAAAGAGAATGTAAATCCAGCCAACCTCTCACCTCGAAATGTGTCTCGCCACATGCACACGAAATTGTCACCATCAGTGGACAGGGAGCACAAGAACCTCTACAAAAACAAACTAACAATCATCACAAAGGGCATTATATAACTAATAAGGACTTTGCAAAATAAGTATCCCCACCAATTCATGAGCAGTCTCTAGCTAGCTAATTATCAAGTATTTGAAATTAAACCATACTCTTTGAATATGATGGATTGCAAATGTCAGTAGGCAGGGAGCTGACTTTAACATGTTCCACATCTAAGTTGTCCAAGTTCTCTCTAACCTCAACTCGAGGTATTTCGTTTAAATGGAATTATGACCGAATGCATACAACTGATTAAAATGTAATGATGTATTTTTTTTCATATGCTTACATGTAGATACACATTCTGGAATTAGTTCATATGTTTCATATCTTTACCAAATGAATTAAGTCAATGCAGGAAGCAAAGAAAAGTGAAGTATAGGATAGGGTAACATACTGGTGGCAAGGGGCAGGGCATTTATGGTTCTTGCACCGAAGCCTCCTCCCACAAACCTTGAAATTCAAACGTTTTATCACATGGGGAAGTAGAAAAAATTGATAAAACTTGAAAATATAATACAATGAAATGCACCTCGGCACAAGGCGGACAGTCCCCATCACAGCATTTTCTCTTACAGGCATGGCGTCCGCAATCTCTCATTCGCTGACACTTCCTGTCACACGTCAAATCTTGATAGCAAGGAACCTACTTTAAGGTAAGTTAAGAGCTCCCAATTCCAAAAAGTAGGTAAAAGGGAAGCAAAAATATTGAGAATTTTTCACCTGTTTCTTCAATCCTCCACACCTGCAAGACTTCATAACGACAGTCCTGCAGGTCTCAATGCAGGGTCCTCTATGGCACCTCTCTGGACACTTGTGGAAGCCACAGCCCAGCATCTTATCACAGGTGGCGCCGCATAGTGGCACGGCAACATCGCATGAAATTCCCTCATGGAGTCTCTTCCCACATGGGCATGTCCTCTTTCCTTGAAGAGGACAATCTCCACAGTCGCCCGAGTGACAGCCTCTCTCACAGACATGCTTGCCACAACCAAGCAAATTTTCACATGGGTTCTCACACCTAAAAACCCTATTCCAACAATCCCTCTCCTCCTTCACCTTACCGCATTGGCAACTATACACCCCACGTGCCTTGCACGGCGGGCACGAGCCGTCGTGACAGATTTCTGTGCACTTGTGGATTTTACAGTCTAGAATTCTGCGACAATGATTGTTGCAGGAGAAATCCTTGAATCCACATCGTCGAACATCCTCGACAAACCCACAAAAGCAGCGGGCTTTCACCAGTTTTGGGCACGACGGACAAGGACCCGGGTGGCAGAGTAGCAAGCAGAAATGTCCACAGTTGTTGCTCAAGGGACGCTCGCAGACTTCGCCGCAGGAATGGGGCAGGATCCAGGGGTTGTCGCTGGGTGGGTCTTCGAGTTTTCCGCAGAAACAAAGATATTTCCTCGGGATTTGCGATCTAGTATATGGGGATCTGCATTTGGGACAGTTCCAGATGGCAGACTCGGTGGCTTTCTCCGCGGAAATAGGGAGCCGAATGGCGGCCCGTGCGGCGTGGAGATCGCACGACTGGCGAGACCAGGACTGGATGCAGACAAGGTGGAAGACCGCGAAGCAGAGTGAAGAACAAGACCAGGTGGGTTCCGGACGCTTGATGCGCTCGAGGCATATCAGGCAGGATAGAGCGCCGGACGAAGACGATGCGAGGAAAGACTGGATTTTGGAGAGGCCTACGGAAGTTGATGAGGATGAGGATTGGTGGCAGTCAAGGTAGGATTTGAAGATGGAATTCGAGAGATCTGCATGGCGATTGTGGGGGTCGGATCCAGTGTCGGAATCTGAGTCAGTATCGGATCCGGAGACAGGCACCGGTGCTGGTGGTGGTGGCGCAAGACGGCGGTTGATGGCGGAGGACATTTTGGTGATTTTCTGGAAATTTAAGGTGGGATTTGTTGGAAGTTGAAGTCTCTTATTAGTTTGAAGACTTCCAACAGAAGACTGGAGAACTTTAGGTCACGTGGCATGCACGTGATTTGCATGAAAATAGGGATTTCATAATTAATAAATAACAAAATGAATATAGATAAAAAGTTAAAAATCCGAAATAGATATGAGAACAATTTGATGGTATAGCTATCACATCTATTATATATATAATATTACATTTTACATATATATATATATATGTATATAATTGTTAAATAATTTACATTATTAATTTTTATTTTCTATCACTAGTTTATATATTATATCTTTATAATGTTATTAAACTCAATAAAAAAAATAAAAAAATAAAAAATCTTGTGAAAATTCTTAGGATTATACAGAAAATCATGAATTAAAAAAATTATAAATTTAAGAACTAAACTGTAATAAAAAAAAAATTAGAATCTAATTTAACATGAGGGAGGTGAATCCAAGTATAAACTGGAGCCGGTTTTTTATTACAAGGATAATATTCTCTATATCATTACATAAATTACATGACAAATACATAACACTTGTACATAACTGCAACAGAGCAGATGTTATTTATATATGCATCATACAAATAGAACATGGGAGAAGATGAAAATCACACAGCAAACCAGCAGTTCACCATAACATCAAGCTCAAAGCAGCACAACAAATTTGAACATCTTCCATCCAGGAGTACTATTTGGTTCAACTCTTGAAAGAATCAAACAAAATCAAATCGCATCAGAAGCCTCACATGTTTGAACTTCTCTCCTTTCCGGTTATAGAGGGGAATTGCTCGAATTCCTTTTCGGAGTTCCCAAACAGGTAGGCATGTTTGGCCTCCAAAATCATCCTTTTCTGACATGTCATACTCGTGGACCTCGACTCGAAGCAGAGCCAGTTCTGGGACTGTTAGTGGAAACTCGAATGTCTCATTCCAAGCAGGCACCCAATTATCCTCTAGAGTTTTTGTTTTGGTCATCATAGTGTCTGCTGGAACTCCAGCAATGCCGACCTGAACATTGATGAATCAAATTCCAAGTGAGTTTCTTTTGAATATACTGTATAGAATCTCAGTTTCTTACTGTTAGGTTAATCATTTGCTGTAAAATGCAGGAGGTTGGCCATGAAAAAAACTTACCCTTGTGTAAAAATCTGGAGGAGAATATTGATCAAAGTAAGTGTGGGGGAATTCCTGATACCATCCTTCACCCATATATACAGTTACCTTTTTCAATAAAACCCAAATAGTAAATCTTAATTACTGTCTAAACAAATTAAGGAAATATTCTGTATTCAGAACAGAGAAATTAACTTTGGAGATTATTAAGGTAAATGGCTATTTAACACTTACCTTTAGAGTTTTTTTCACTGGTAACCGAACTTTTGGGTCAAAGATCTCATTATTTGGACCTGTCTTCAATAGAAAATCGGGTTTTTCCACGTACCCACAACCTCCGTTTGCTCTAAACATTCCTTGCATTATCCAAAGTGATCTTCCATGACCCTGTCATACCGAAAAAAACCATCTTTAACATCTAATGAACTTCGAGAAACTACCCTTTGGTTCAAAATGTTAATTCCCTTGAATATGAAAAAGTTTGACTTACTTCATGACAGGAATTAATCTGGATTTACTACGAAAACGGTTAGAGATTAGTGTTTAATGAAACAGCAATCACGAAAATTGTTTCTTTTTTCCAAATTTTCTGTCTTCTTTTCAGATTGGTAAAGTTTGTTAATACTTTATGCCCATTCACAACTCAAGGAATTTAAAAGAAAAGGCCACATCCCAAAGCTTCAGGTTCCTACCTTTTTATGAAAAGAGAGAAAAATGAGTTAAAGAAAAGAATCAACCTGCATGTTAAATGCAACCATTTGAGCTCCATGCATCCAGCCAATTAACGGGTTGTAGTTTGATGAGTCAACGCGTATACCCTTTGGATAAACTCTTAGTATATTCCGCTGAGTAAACCTGTAGAGGCCAATCATCATAACGTGAAAACATGAGCTATTTAAAACAAAGACACATTAGCTCCTGGACCTGTATAAGGTCATCAGAGGAGAGTACTTGAGGTTGCTAAAAAAGGCGTAATGGCAGGGTTGAGAAATCTACCATTCCCACTCCAAAGAGTGAATTCACTGAAATTTATAGTAAATACCTCACAATTTCTTTTCCATGAGTTTTGGCAGCCTTCTCAAGCTGTTCCTCGCTTAAGCTAAGACGTCTAACTTTATCAGGATCCACCTTAAGAGCTTCAGATATTCCACCTTTAGGCTTTCCAGCATGAATAGCAATTAAATGTTTATATTGTGGTGCCACAAGTTGCTGTGACTTTAGATCTCCATCACTGTCATCTTCTTCATCACTCTGATCTTCGTCATCACCATTCTGCCCAATCATGGTTTGTCAGCAATCATAATATTTAAAACTCAGAGTACCAAATCACATGCTGCAATCTCCACACACCTTATTATCACCTCTGATACTGCCTTCAAGGTCTGGAACTTCTTTACCCCAAGCTTCTTCATCACCTAAAGGCTTACTTCTGTCTGAACCATTCTCTTTTTCCTTAATTTCTTTGGCCTCAAGGTACTCCTTTGGTGGTTTTGTTGATATAATAACCCGTTTTTTCATAGATTGTGGTGAGGGGAACTCCTTCAAGCATTCTGAACCAGGAGTAAACAGGATCTCCCGAAATGTTTGATTGACCATCTAAAAATTAATGAGAAAAATCACTACTTTATAAGACTACCAAAGATTCAAACTCCTGAAGGAATGAAAAAGACTCACCTCGGCAACTTTAGCCTGAAGGTCCGGTGTAAGGTGGTCTTCTAGAGTTATGACAACAGGATAGTCAGAAGCCACAAAGGCATGATTATTAATAGACTTCAAACACTTTATAAGCTCTACAGGAGAAGTAAATGTCCTGCATAAAAGAAACTGGTCTCTTAAATGAAGGAGAAAATAAGCAATATAACATTAATTCTATATCAGCATTCACTAAATTACCCAAGACTTTTAAGACTTAGGATTCCGTATTCCCTTTCAGTAACAACAAGCATTTTTTCCTCCAGTTTGGTTTGTAATGCAAAATATACGAGAAAGTTAAATACTTTAGGAACCAACAACACGATAATAGGAAACACTTTGCATCGAGGATGGAACTTTGATGACTCGTTAACTTACATTTGTAATTATCATGTTAGTATATAACAAAATTCAGCGCAAGGACACTATAAATCATTGTGACTTAACACCATACAAAGTCATCATAGGTTCTCTCCTTCACTAGCTCAGCAATTGCAGATCTACCAAATAAAGTCACATGTCGTTATTGTTATCTAATTAAAGTTTCCAGCATTTGCACATTAAAACTGTACCCTCCATGAAGGACATCGACATTTTCTTTCGAAGAATTTGGCCAGATATCCAATTCAATTACTCGTACACCTTTGTGAAGTGCTTGTATGATTGGGGCATCACTGCAATCACTGCTTAGTTGATTCCCAGTTAGATAAGAATTATGACCGGTGTATATGAAATAATGAGACAATGGAGCAGACATATCCCTGTGCACCTGAAAAACCAAATTAAACAATAGTCATGAACAAACTAAGCAAATATGCATTTAGCTACAACATGATCTTAACTAGGATCTGTCTGATTGGCGAAAAGTTCTGTATTTTAGCAAAAAAAGAGACTAATTACTGTAAAAGAAAGTGCTAAAGGGGCGAAATTTCAAAAGAAAATATAGGCATTACTTCCTAGTTGTTTCTCAGTTATTCAAGCTTTTCCTAGCAAGCAAACAGGAAAAATCAAAAGAAAACTCCATTCCACAACCAAAATCCAAGAAGAATTAGACCCATTTAAACACAGGAGCAACTTTTTTTGGAGAAAAAAAAGGTAAAAACTTTATTTAGTTCTCCAACATTTTCTCGGCAACCAAACAGGAAAACCTCAAAAAACAGATAAAAAGATAAAAGATTTTACCCCAACGGGAGAGAGAGGAAGATTGGCATCACTGAGGAGGTACTTGAAGAAAGCATCGAGGTGGAGCCCTCTTCTGTGGAGAATAGAAGAGCTGTTAATGATTCCCTGTGCATCTTCCTTGGTAACTTTATCATCTCCCTGTACCTCCGTCAAGAACCTGTGGAGA
>NW_019014673.1:1246398-1280606 GCF_000150535.2 Carica papaya
TAATAAAATAATGTTTTAATAAATTACATAGAGATCTCAATTATTTAAATATAAATATAATTAATTTATTTTTTTTAATATTATAATTTTTTTAAAAAAAAATAATGACTTATTTTTCCTCCTCCTCTATAATACCAGAAAAGGATAAAGTCTTGTTTGTTTATACTATAATTAAAAAATTAGTTTCTTAATAACATTTTTAATTTTATAATACTATGATTCTTTCTTTTATAAAGGAGACAGATAAAAAATTTATTCTAAAAATATAATTTCTATTATATATATATATATATATTTATATATATGAGAGAAGAATCTTGATTGTTTCTAATGCCATATACTTTGGCTTTGGTATTTTCTCCTTTTTGTTTTTCATTATTGATTGCGAGTTATTTACTTTACTTTGGGAATATACTATAACTATAGCTATATTCATAATAAGGACAATAGTAATATAATATATAACAGTTATTTTTGCAAATGGCAAAAAGGGGGCTTGTATATAATTATGTATATTATTAATCGTATAGGAAATTTTAATAACATAGATATAATTATATAATAGTACAATGGGTAATAATAATAATGTAATATAATTATAAGGTTATTAAATTTCTTTAATAAATTAATAAATTATTAATTGATTTTTTTTTTTTTTTTTTTATAATTGTAAAAAAATTTATGAACAAAAGGGACCACATGTTCTGCACGTTCATAAAAAACAATAAAGATTGTCGGTATAAATCCAGATCTGGTCATGGTACGTAATGGACATGGCCCATATAGACGTGTACGTTCTTCCCCGTCCATGGTGTTCATCTTATTTTAAATCGTAACACTTCTTATACAAACCATAAATTATCTTGCTATACTATAAAAATGGCTTATATTTATATATGTATAGGAGATTGTAAATTCGAATTGAATTATGTATTTTTATATATTTTCATTAAAATTTTGATATCATGTTAATTTGTATGGTAATAATTTATAATCAAAATATTAATAACATAGAGATAATTAATAATTGTAATTAATAAAAGATTTAGGAAGCATTAGTATCTTAAAATACTTATTAAAAATAAAATAAAATGGGTCATTTAAAAATTAGCAACTTATTTAAGAATGTTTTGTCTGATTTGAATACATGAATTATGTTACACTAAATCAACGTGCAATGATAAAATCTACAATATTCATGATATATGTATTATAAACAAAGCTTGTAAATGAAGCAAAAGTGCAAAAAAAAAAAAAAAAAAAAAAAACTCATTCATCCTTTCTTTAAACTAAGTATAAAATTAGTACCCTGCATATACCTAACTGACTTGGTGTCAATGGGGAATTGAACCCATTAAAGCATGAATCTTCCTTAAACAATACACTACACTTTAAAATCTCAAAGGAAGCCTTGCAAATTTGAGTTTCTCTTCCTTTTCACTATCCACATCAAGGATCATCATTACCATCATCTATCTTCATTGTTGTCGAAATCATCGAAAATCATATATGTACTTTTCTAAAATGAAAATATTCTATACATTTTATTGCACAAACTCAAACCGCATTATAAGCCTTACAGATTTGAGTTTCTCACCCTTTTTATCATGAAAAGGCACTGCTCGGATCCCATGTCTGAGCTCCTAGACAGGCAAGCATGTCTGTCCGCCGAAATCATCCTTCTCGGACATATCATACTCTTGTACTTCGATCCGAAGCAGAGCTAGTTCCGGAACTGTCAAAGGAAATGTGAACTCTTCATCCCAAACTGGATACCAGTTATCCTCAATTATCTATGTTTTCTTGTTTGCATCATCAACAGGCACCCCAACAATGCAAGCTATCATATACACACATAAACATATATATATTTATCAGTATTCAATCCCATTGCATACTTCTAAAATACACAAAATTCAATTTGGTTTTTCTATTTGTTCCCATTTTTAGCAGATAATCTGTGGTTAATAATAAAAAATTAGGAGGCAGTCATGAAGTCAGCTATGAGCAAGTATGACCTTTGTGTAGAAGTCTGGTGGTGAATAAGCGTCAAAGTGTGTGTGGCTGAAATCCAAGCGCCATCCATCACCCATATATACTTTCACCTGTATATTAACCAGGATTTCTCTCATTGGTATTCGTTAAAAGTTAATCCAATTCATCTAATTAAACTTAAGTTTTATGATAGTTTTTTCTTACCTTTAGGGTACTCTTTACTGGTAACTTCCTTTTTGGGTCAAAAACCTCATTTTGAGGACCTTTCTCCATTAGAAAATCAGGTTTCTTGACATACCCACATCCTCCATTTGCTCTAAACATTCCTTGCATTAACCACAGTGATTTTCCATACCCCTATTTACCTCAAATATCAGTTGTTATTATAACTTCACGGTTATAATAAAGTAAATTGATTTTTTTAAAAGGTTACACTGATAGAAAATAATTCAATCTATTTTTTATACTCTGATATGTCCAATGGGTTATGTTCATTTATATATGAATCTACATTTAAGAAAATAAGGATATGTTTGAATTGTGAACCAACCTGCATGTTGAATGCAATCATCTGAGCACCATGCATCCACCCAATAAGCGGCTTGTAATTCGAGGAGTTAACTCGAGTTCCTTTAGGGTATATCCTAAGGAGATTCTTCTGTGTAAACCTAGCAGATATAGAAGCATGAAAACAAATTCGGTGACTCAAAACTAAAGAATATAAAAATTTTATGATTATCTAAAAATAAAATCAAACTGTATAACTTGTACTCTTTTTATTGTTCCCTAAAGAATCTCAAGATGTAACAAGTTACCGAACTTAATTTAAACCAAGCCATGTCGAATCACACAATTGAAGATTGTATATGGTAAAAGAATCAAGCATGTCATAGACATAATAATACATAGAAGAATGAGAAATTCTATGTTCATTCAATCTAAAGTGTCAATTTGAACTTGCACTGTCTTTATTTAGCTAGCATAATCATCTCTTAATACCATTACATAGCGTATACATAAACAGACAGACACATACATGAAACATTATAAAACCGAAATAGAATTGACAATGATATCATGTTAGGTTCTATCTTAAAATTATACGATGATAATTAGATTGTTCTTTCAAATATATAAGTTGTTACAGATATTTATAATAATTATTATATTTATTAACCATACATCTTTGAAATTTATTTTAAACTTAAAAAATATGGATGAAAGATTTCAAAGGACCCAAAAATATAGAAAGATTTCAAAAGAATCAAGTACATTATGCAAATTTATCTAAAGGGCTGGTTAGATATTGATGTACCTCACAACATCAGTTCCATGAGACGCAGCAGCCTTTTCAAGCAACTGTTCACTCAAACTAAGGCGTCTAACTTTATCGGCTGCAACTTCCAGAGAATCCTTCAATAGTCCCTTCGGTTTACCGGCATGGATTGTGATCAAATGTTTGTATGTTGGAGCTCCTGGTTTTCGATCACTTTCACTAACAGGATCTTCATCATCTTGATCACTGTCAGTAAGCTATACATAAAAACAATTACAAAACCAAACAAAACCAAGAAAAAAAGGGAAAATTAAAAGAAAAATAATAATAATTTCACTGCTTACTTTGTCATCAGCCTCCCCTATCTCAGGCATATTATCTGATGTCTCCATCCCTGAAGTTCCTTCTTCATCAGACGAGTCACGTCCATCCGGTGATGAATTATCTCTTCTCTTGATAATGTGCCTGGATTCAAGGTACTCTTTTGGTGGTTTTGTGGAGATGATTATTTGATGTTTGAGTGATTCTGGTGAAGGAAACTGCCCTTAAAAGAATCTGATTCAGGGTAGTAAAGCATTTTACCAAAACGTTTGGCTGGGCCACCTATATATTAAAAAACCAATTTGAGTCAAATATACATTGATTGAATCCTCAATTTGATATACCAAGAAGAAAAAGAATGAAGAATCCATGACTGACCTCTGCAACTTTGGCCTGAAGATCTGGTGTTAAGTGATCCTCTAGAGTTATAATGACTGGATATGGAGAAGTAACAAAGGCATAGTCTCTTATGGACTTGAAGCATTTGATAAGAGGCACAGGACTAGTTAGTGTCCTGAAATTATTATTCAAAGATACTTCCATGATTAAACTTGGTTTTGAGTTTTAGACACAATAAAATCACAAAGTCGAACAATGACATAAAATCATTGAAATAAAATCAAATACAAAATTATCTAAATCCACTTAATTCAAATGGTAGAAACTTCTCAACTTTACAAGAGTATTTAAATAGGACAAAGTACAGTTTCATTCAATATGATTTAGTTTTGTTGCTCGATCATATTAGTTTAAACATGAATATATAAACAAACACGATTGTTGACCCAAACTGTCATCCCTTTTATATTTTGACATTGTTTTCAAAGAATTTCATCATTTGCTGAATGAAATTCAAAGAATTGAACAGATTATATACTGTAGGAAAAATAATTCTGTGTGTACATATGTATGTACATACCTTCCATGGAGAACGTGAACATCATCTTTGGTGGAATTGGGCCATAGATCAAGCTCAATGACTCTAACACCTCTTTGCAAGGCTTTTATAATAGGGACTTCACTGCAATCACTGCTGAGTTGATTGCCAGTTAAGTAGGAATTGTGCCCTGTATATATGAAATAATGTGACAATGGAGCACTCATATCATGGTGTACCTGACATGACGAAGTAATATAATAATTGTCAAAGACATACATGATCGTATATATTCAACACATACATATATCATATACATATGATATATGTATGTGATATATCATATGTCTATGTCAATATATATATAGAGAGAGAGACATGCATACATGGCTTAATAAATAACAACATAGGTGCATTTTCCAAAACCAAACAAAGGCACAAAATTAAATACCAGCAAAGAAATAGAACCCTAATTAGCCAAATTTAATTAAGTTTCGTTTTCTTTTTTCCCTCTTGTTTTCTCATTAGACGAACAAAAACAGAACTCAGTATAATTTTATTCTTTACAAATATAAATAATTACTGTAATTAAACTCCATTAATCAGTAAAATCAAAATGCTGCACATGATCGCCAGTAACGTACGTGTGTATGTATATATGCATATACATAGACGCGCGCGCGCGCGTACAAGTGCATGGGTGGATGTATAGATGTGAATGTGCAATATACCTGAGAAGAGATGGGGCCATTGAGGTCTTCCGAGAATAGGAAGTAGAAAAAATCGAGGAGGTCGAGGGAGTGGCGCGTGTAGCGCGTGATGTGGTGTCGACGGTGGATAACGAGTTCGAGGAGATGTTGGGAATCAGCTATGGTGCGGTCCATTTCCTGCTGGTGCACCGCCAGGAACCGACGGAACTGATCTGCCGTCATGTGGGTCTCGCCTTCCGCGAACCGCTGGAACGCCTCCTTGACTTCCGCCGTAGGCTCCAACTCGTTGATCTTGAACTTCCTGTTGAAGCACTTGAACATTTTGTAGTTGTAACTCCCTGCGTCGTCGTTTTGCTCGTTATTCCCCGCCATGACCTTCTTCTCTTTCCCCATCTTTACCAATCTTTCTTTTGTCTTTCTTTCTAATGTTGGGGATTCAAAGAAAGAAAATGAAGGAAAAACCAGAGAAAAAGAAAAAATGTTAAAAGACAAAGGAAGGAGGAGAAGAGAGCCTATAAAACAGGAGTGTTTGAAGCGGGATCGTTGTCTCTATTTTTATTTATTTTAATTTTTAATTAATTTTACGTTTTTAATCTTCAATTATTATTACTAATATACATTATTAATGACTTTTTAATGTATAATTCACTATTTTTATTTCAAATTATACCTTGCTTAATAAATGAGACTCGCTAATTATGAGTCATATCCAAATAGTTAAAATTAACATTTTCAAATTGGGATTTGGGATCCATCTAAGCTAATAATTATGATTTATATCCAAATAAAATTGGGATTTGGGATCCATCTAAGCTATAATAGATATTGACTCATATGGGATTATAGTATATCTTTATAATGGTAATTTTTTTAGCTAATTTTGTAGGGTGAGATATTTTTCATAATAGTCTTGAAAAAATAAATTTATCAACTCATTCAAAATTTTAGTTGCACAATCTTAAATAAACTTATGTTAAACCAAAGTTAAACCTCAATTTAAGTTTTTTTTTTAAATAAAATTCTGATGTACATTAAATAATTTACTTGAACAGTATAAATTTAAGAATAAAAATATTGAATTTAAAATTTTGTACACATGCATATTTATTTTTAAATTAAATCTATTTATACTTTATACTTTTTTAAATTAATATATTCTATTTAATTATTTAGATCGACTCTATTAATATTTATTTGTAAAAATATTATGTTTTTTAATTTATTTATAATTTTTTTTATTGATATAATTGAAAATAATAAATTAAAATATTGGAAACATACATAAAAAAAATTAAGATTTACACAATTTAATAAAATGAAATTGAATTTAGAAGTCACAAAATTTGTACTCCAAATAATTTTCTTTTATTCCCTCAAAGTGCATGCCATTATTACCACGGTATGGTAAAATGATAAAGGTAATACCTGCCCAAGTCCAATCTTCTCATTAACGCGCGAAAAGGTTCCACTTTCCGGCCGTCAACTTAACGGCTTGACAGTTACTATATCGTGGCTTTATACGACGTCGTTTCTTATCGGCCCAATACTAACACCACCAAAAATTCTCCGAGTGTTTTTGGATCCCGATTCGTTCCTGAGTCAACTCAAAAGTCAAGGTCCCGCCGGCCTTGGAAGCCCAGTACCGGAGTAGCGAGCAGAGATGGCAACCACTACAACCACGGGAAGATTGGTTTCGCTTATTATCTTGTGGTTTCTTTTTCTTTTTGGAGTACTGGTTCTCATCCAGGTAATTTTGATTTCATCTCTGTTTGTTTCCCTGGGTAATCGAAAAGAAAACGAAAATTGTCGAGAAACAGAGGCAATTTTTTTGCTTGTTTATTATATATATATATGTATATTATTATATCCTTCTTTTTCATTGTCTCTGACTATTTGGAAGATTGTGTTATCTATTAATGCTCCAATTCACTTTCTTTTTTCCTTATTTAAGAATCGACTGAGCGATGCTGGAATCTCAACAGAGCAGAAAATTGGAGATAATAACCTTAATCAGGTGAGAAATTCACCAATTTTGTTATTACACTTTCCCGAATCTTGTTTTTATACAAACAAATTGATCCTATTTGTGTATCCCAATACATTTCTGGTATGTAGATAGATAGATACATGTATATGTATGTACCTACGCAATTAGGGTTTGTTTTTCCTAATAATTTCTAATATTTACAGGTAGAAAAGGATATGGAAGGAGTAACACACAAAGTTTTCTTTGATATCGAGATTGATGGAAAACCAGTGGGTATGGTTTATTTGTTCTGGACAAAGAAAAACACTTCCATTTCCTTTTAAGATTGAGCTTGGTTTAAATTTTGATTCCATAAAATAGAAAATGATAATACAATATAAATGAGACGAAATTTGAGTGGAAAAAGCACTATATTTCCAAATTAATTTCACATCCAATTTACATAAAGAGTTTTTTTATTACACCCTTGATAAGGAGGAATACAAATCCACCACTATAGATTTTGAAAATGTGGAATCGGTTTAGTTATATGAAAGTTATAAATTATGATTCTTGTCTAAATATTAAATAACTATCTTTCACATGTCAAATAAATAAGACGTAAGTATTGAATAAAAATATAATTGAACTGAACCATATTCGAGGTAAATTCTTTTGCAGTCTACTTCAGTTGCTTAATGAAGATGTCAAAAAATTTATATGAAGTACAATGAATGTTCGTTTTTGGAGTGTAATAAGTATTATAGCTTATTGCACTTCTTATCGTGCTAAATTCATGTTCATGTTTTTGTATCTCAGGGGTATGAACAAAAATAAGTGGTTGAACGGCAAAGAACAATGTTTTAACATTTTGCCTCTTAATGTATTTAGGTTATTGCCTTAGAATGAATGTCTTCTTTATAGGCGGTCATATGAGGGTGTTTGATGGGCATATTTTCTCGGTCAAAGGTTCTTTAAGCAGGTTTTGGTGGGTGTAAAAAAAGCTCTAAGCTTTTAGAGTTAGAGGTTTTAAAGTCACAGGTTCAAATATCAAAGGCCTATCTCTCCTCATTATTTTCTCACCACTGTTCTGCCCACTATTGGCTTGAAGCGGTGCAAACTCAGTCAACCTCCTTTTGAATTTGATCTCTTTCCTCTCTTTCTCGTCTACGTGCTAAAGGTTAAAAATATTGTTTGCCTGAGAAGAGGTGCATTAAGAAGAGAATATGACTAGATTGGGCTCTTTGTTTAGCTAAAGTTTTTGAACAAATTGATTCTTCTGTTATTTCACATTTGTTGTGAACTCATTTGATGAATGTGTCAAATGAATTGTTTTGCAGACAAAAAAATTTTCAGGATTGCTACTGATGATCGTAATCTGCAATGTGATTTCTTATTCCAGGTCGTGTAGTCATGGGCCTCTTCGGGAAAATAGTTCCTAAAACTGCAGGTATACCATCCAAATTTATGGAAGCCACTGCCTTATCCTTCCATTGGGTTTATTTGTTTCAAAAGCATGGAATCACTGTGTATGATGTTCTTTTTGCAGAAAACTTTCGAGCACTTTGCACGGGTATCCAAGTAACTTCTCCCTCCTTGTATTTATTCCTCTCCATGGGGCTTGCATCTTTCAAAAGAAGTGTATAAATCTGGAGCTCCAATTAACTGAGGGGCATAAAATTGTGGAAGTTGTGTGAGCAAGAGAAATGTTTATGCTATTCAAGAACCCCTATGTTTGCTTGTGGAATACAATTCAAGATCTTATATTTTCACTAGATTTAAACCGAGTTTTAACAAATGTGTGTGAGATTATCTTGTTGAAATTAGCATTGTTGCATCTGATTCAGGGCAACTAAATTAATTATGTATTCATAGAGGTAATTACTCCTTTGGATGTCCAATTGATTAGTTAGGTATGAATTTGTGTTATTATTAACGCTACTTGGAGAACAATCTCATTGTAGGGGAAAAAGGAGTTGGAAAGAGCGGAAAGCCTCTCCATTACAAAGGGAGCACCTTCCATAGAATTATCCCTAGCTTCATGATTCAGGGTGGTGATTTTACTCGTGGTGATGGACGAGGTGGGGAGTCAATTTATGGTGAGAAATTTGTTGATGAGAACTTCCAGCTCAAGCACACTGGACCTGGTAAGCTGCATTTCTCATCAGCCTTAGTCCCTCTCCTCATAAACTAGTTTCATAGAAACCATCTAAGTTTATTGTCATCTGTGAAGCTATACATCTGTGTACTAATGGTTCAGATTTACAGTTGTCTTTCTCTTTTACTTTCCTTTTGACCCTTTAGTATTCTTCAAGCAGGAGTCTTGTCCATGGCAAATTCCGGGCCAGACACCAATGGATCACAATTCTTCATTACAACGATAACAACAAGCTGGTACAGTATTGGTTCTGTCTTCTGCTGCTGAGCTGGTTTTTATGTTTTAATGTTAGGGAGATTTTCTATCTTATAGTTGGAAATCTTCAATTTTCAGTTTCCTAGAAAAATTGGGGAACCTGGCATTGTGAACCCACTTGTAGACTAGATTGGTAGTATAAACATGATAACAGTCGTGAATTAGGTCATCTTCTTTGAGATGAGTATTTCAGTGGATCGGAACTGTATTTATCACATGGATTGATAAGATTGGATATTCGAAATATTATTGGAACTATTAAACTCACATGGTTGCACTTGTTTTCTTTCCAAGGTTGGATGGCCATCACGTGGTGTTTGGTAAGGTGCTTTCTGGGATGGATGTGGTGTACAAAATTGAAGCAGGAGGAAGAAAGAGCGGGACCCCAAAAAGAAAAGTTGTCATTTTAGACAGCGGTGAAATGCCACTGTAATAATCTCCGGCTATATTTTTTGTTTGTCATACATGAATACTGTATGTCAAGGTTCAATAACAGTGGTCTTTCCAAATGTATAATACAATTGCATAAGAAATATAAGCTTTTATATTTCTCTCCTTTGAATGTCTAGAGTACCAATCTGGTTTATTACCACTAGCTCTTTCAATGGAGCCAAAATTAATTTCAACTTACCATATTTTTCTAATGCTTTGGTACATTTTCAGTTATTTTATCTTATTGATTGATAGTTTGATTGAAGTTATTATAATTTCATTAATTATCTTTAAAAAAATTATTTTCAAATTATTAGTGAAATAGTATATTGCATCAGCAAAGGATGATTTTAGAGAAGATTTAAAAGAATTTTCTTCATAAATTTTCGGTAGCACCACAGATGGCCTGCTTTTGATCGAACTTAGAGGAATTTTATATGCAAAAGCTGAACTAAAGATATTCTATCAGTTAAATTAAAAATAATAATAAATTACAGTCATAATCTGCATTATTATATTTAGCTATTTTTTTCCCTTCAAGCTTCATAGAAAAAGCCATAGAAGCTTTTCCCATCAAAACTTTGTTAAGGAACCATGCTCATTAGACCACTTTAGCCAAATATTGTAAGGCAAATACAGACTCATCAACCAAAGGATGTTTCGATAAAAGCATCCTAGCGACGCAGCGTGTCTTCTCCGGTACAGCAGCTAGTTATGAGGATATCAATTAAGGAGCAAAGAACATAAGCACTAGAAATGAGTAAATAGAACATGAGGCTTACTCAGCTAGTTAGGAGGTTGAACAGGTACGTTTAAGCGGCATGGCCATTCTTCTTGTAGAAAAAGAAACAGATTATTACAGAGTTTTCGAAGGAAACACTAATCAAGAGAAGTTGAATCTATTTAACTAAAAGAATGTTAACCAAAGGGACTCATCAAGGAATGAATTACATAGTTAACCTTTTAAGACTCAGATGATATCGTGAGCTTAGAGTCAATCAAAGACTTAGTTCATGATCGGTACGCACTAAGAGTTCAATTCAAGCACACATATATTCAGTCAAAACTCAAGAATAACGAACTGAGATGGATAGATTTACATGATATAACTCGTTTATGGTTATCGAGTCTGAGCACAATGACAAGAAATTCAAAAACCAAACAAACTCTAACTGTATTCAGCTCCCGAGTAAGAAACAGTAAAAATATTATCCTGATATCACTCGTTTATGGTTATCGACTCTGAGCACAACGACAAGAAATTCAAAAACCAAACTAACTCTAACAGGTATTCATCAACATCCTGAGTGAGAGACAGCCTGACTGGTGGATAGTTTGTCCAGTTTTGGTAGTATGACCTATAAGTTCTCAGTACAAGGCCATCTCATTACTTGAGCTTAAGAGGAAACTACCAGCGTCCAACCAAATCAGCAATACTTACACTGCATACCTTTACATGACATTATAAGCACAAACTCAATCCCCTGTTTCTAAACTAGGTATCTTTATAACTGGATGCAAACTACTTCCATTCAAATTTTTTTTTTTTGGGTAAAGACGGAAACTTTACTTCTAACTTCGACTACATCAACGGATGCTTTATGCAAAGAAATTCACCCTCATCCAACATAAAAACCCCAAGCATAATAATTTTGCCGTTTAATCTACCCATTAAAAATGTCCATCTCCAATGGCAGCTCATGTACATCTACTCCAAGAAAACAGTTCCTCATACATCACCAATAATCATAAACCCGGAAATAAACATTCAAAGTGAAAAAGAAAAAGCATGTATAGAGAAAACAGCACAACACAACCAAGTAAAAAGAAAGAAATGATGAACAAGTACTTCATTACATTATCAAGATCAAAGAGGACATCAAACTGCTGGCTGCTTCAACAGGTCATATACACTTCTTATTATATGACTCAATACCAAAGAAGAAACCAGAGACAGCAATTAGAACCAGGGACCCAAGACTTCTTAACTAATAACTACCAAGTAACAAGAATTATTCATAGTAGATACCAGATCGCTAGAGAAACTCATTTAGTCGCACTTAAATCACCACCCACCAAGTGGGATTATTCAATTTTTATTCTAAAGTAAGAATAATTAGATTGAACTTTGAATTATCGTAGGTTACGGATCAAAAAGAACTCTAGAGATAAGAGTATAAAGAGAGAGAGAGAGAGAGAGAGAGACGAGACAGGGAACTCCAGTTTCGCCCCTTTGATGCTTATGCTCTCCTGTGATCATCACTTACCATTGGCAGTCCCGTTCTTGGAATGCTGGTGAAACGCAGTGGAGAAATTCGCGTTAAGATCAGAGTAAAGAGACACGACCTTCGATATATTCCCGTTAAGCTCCTGAATCAACGCCACGTTCTTGACCATGTTATCGGGTGTTTTCGACTGGTGGTTCTCGTTGACTTGTTGGATCAGCACTCGGTTCCGGTCGAGCACGGACTGCACGTGACGAAAATTCCGGTCGAGAGTCTCCCAGACCTGAGAATCTCCTTCCTCTTCGCAATCGGAAACGGTATCGATTAGGTGGGGTCTCTGGCGCTTGAGCTTGGAGCTTCTGTTGTTCTTATAAGCGGTGGCGGTGTCCATGGTCGATTCAAGGGATGATGAATCGAGGGAATTCATATGAAGGGTTTATATAGGAGAGGGTTTTTCTTCCTCACGGTGAATCTCTCGAGTGGTGCCTATCCGACAGCATTTTCTATGTTGCTGCTCTGTTGGCGGGACGCTGTGTTCTTGTGGGATATTTTCAGAGAGAGGGACACATCTCGAAAATGGATTGGATGAATCACAATGAAGGCGGCAGTGACTTCACGCGCCTTTAGTAGGGTGTGAACAGGACTCTCTTTTTTTTTTTTTTTTAAAAAAAGGTCAATTCTCTTTTTTTTTTTAACCAAAAAAAGTAAAAAATGTGTTTATTTTTCTCATTAGTACTTTTTTTGAGAAAATAATTTAATACCTTGAATATAACCCAATTTTCAATTATGTATGTAATTGCATGATTTGGTATTAACTTTTACTTAAGGATTAAATTAGTTTACTTTTCTCATTCAGCAAAATAAAATATTTAAAATAAAAAAGCTAACAACTAATTCAATTTCGGTAGAGAATGAAAAAAATATTTGTACCTGCAAATTCAAATAATTTCCTATTAAATGTTAAATAGTTTTGAATGAAAAACAATTCTTCCTACTATATTAGCATAAATGAAGACAATACATAAGAGAATAAAGTCTAATTACTAAAAACATGTTGCTAATTTGGTACTATCATTTAAACATCTCTATATTATAAATAAGAGTAAAATATTTACATGTGTCGTTTCATTTTTTTAAAAAAAAATTATTTAACCAATCTTAAGATTTTAACTTAAGTACTCACTAGAAAAAAATTAATCAAAAATTTCAAGTTCATATAATTTTATATTAAATCAAATATGCTAGTAAATAATTTAGATTTAATTCTAAATTGAACTTTAAGCTAAAGTTACACTAGCTACACAATTTATACTAGTTAATAAAAAATATACTCCACTTTGATTAGATTTTGTTAAACAATGATTCAGGAATTAACATTGAATAAATATACTTTTAAAATTGTCAGAAAAATTTTATTTCAATTAATAACAGATACCCAAAAAAATCCTAAAAGACAACAAGATATTCTATTTTATATATATATATATATATATATGCATGCATGAATACAAACACACTGTAACTTTCTATTGGTATTCACCCATATATGTACTTCTAAATGAATCTTATTGAAAACTTGATTAAACCTCAAGTCTATCACTTATTTCTTGATTAAATTTAATTCCAAACGAAACTAAAAAACCCCAAGTCAAGATTCAAGGTAAATTGAAACTTTAAAGTAAATGTTAGATATTCAACTCAACTAAAATCACCTATACTCAATAAAACAAATATTTATGTTGTACAAAAATTTAAGACCAAATCTGCTTTTATTATATATTTAAAACTGTATTAAAAAAAATAGTGAAGATATATTATGATAAACTATATAATCTAATCACAAAATCAGGTTCGTGTAAACTGAATGAGGGAAAATCAACGGGTGAGACGGTGAAGGACACGCGTTAGTGGTGGGAGTGGAGAAAAGAGGTAAAGAGAAATATCTAATGGTGGAGTCGGATTGGGAGAGAATAAAGAGAAAAAAGTAAGTCAATACATTAATAGTTCTTTTTGCACCGTCAAAGCAGAAATATCTTCCAATCAAAAATATCTTAAAAGAATACCAATAAATGCCTACTTGCCTTAGTGCTCACATGGGATCTGGATTCCTTCTCTTTCACTCTTTTCCTCTCTTCTTTTTCCCTAAGCGCATAAACAAACAAAAAATATAATAGAAGATTCCTCTACATGCAAACTATTAAAATTTAACAAAAGAATGAATAAGTGAGAATTATGGAGCAGTTAGGAGTTCTTATCGGCTGGAATGTTCTTTTCTACAAAAAAGGAAAAAAAAGAAATGGATCTTTTCTTTAAATAGATGATACATATACAAAATATAATTCAACAAAAACTTACAATAAAAGAAATATTCAGTACAAATCAATTAACATCATCACCTTTTCCATACACTTCTATGCTATGTTTGAAATAAATAAATAAATATTTATATATTTTTTTAAAAAAATTATTCGGGATGAAAAAATTGTTGATCAAATGGTAATAATTAAATTTCAAGACAACTTTAGATAGAATTAAGATGACATATCTTAAATTCTATCAGAATTTATAGTTAAAATTGTTAGGAACTCAAATTTTTATTGTCTTGTAAGTAATTTCCACAAATAGATATAATTATTTTATATAAATTCTACAAATAAAACTTGTTTTTACAAAATATCTTTAATCATTGTTCAAGAATTAACATATACTAATAAAGCATGTTAGACAACAAGATAAGTGCGGAGCACACATTGGAGAAGGATTAGATATTCTAATCTCTTACAGTTACCAAAAAAATTATCCCTCTTAATCCCAAAAAAAAGTTTAAAAAAGCTAATGATCCCGAATGCAAACATAGAGAAATGAAAAATGAAAAAAATATCTTATTTCCATCGCAAGATTTTTTCTCCTAGAGAATCAAGCACTTTATTTTCTATATCCACTTATTCGACATTTGGTTACATCAACCTCTCTGGCTTCCAAACTTTGCAAAGTCTCTAGAACACTCATCTTTTTACTCTTTTGGCTCTTTAAGAAAAATAAGTTGACAGGCAGAAAAATGCCAAGTCTTTTTCTCAACCCAGCAGCCCTTGTATGGTACATTATTTCACATACATCTATACAAGCAAGTCCATCAGTCATACGCACACCTAAAACTTTGTTGAAGAGAGGAATAGCTACTAGAACAACTACCAGATTAGGAGAGTTTATCATCATGTTTAAAGTACCATCTAATCAGTCGGTTTTCTCTTCCTTCCAAGAATTGAAGCTCTCTGAAATCTGGGGCCACCCTTCCTCCACTTCTTGAAAGCTACCATAGAGGATTGAGCTGCCTCATACACTGAAAAAAGGCATAATAAGAACATAGGCGGCCATGTAGATAAACATGGTAAAAATCTAGAAGATCTATTCTTTGAAAAAGTAAAAAGAATCTCACAGTTTTTTTCTTCTCTTGTTAAAAGTGACATGAATTTGGAAGCTGTTGCATAAGCCATGGTGTACGCCTTGGTCAGTATTTCCTTATATCTGATCTTAAAGGAAGTTGAGAGCAAAATTGCTATGGTTCTATCACCAACTCTATCCAAAACAAAATTAACAGAAAAAGCTTAGTGGGAATTTGGTTTCTTTTCCACACAAAAGCTAGAAGCTCAATTGAGCATAAATTGATTATGTTTGCTATGTGCATTGCATCAGATATGATGACAGGAAATGTACTCTACCAAGTGCACATGTAGCAAAAATAAT
Organism: Carica papaya; assembly: GCF_000150535.2. Next base: position 1,262,358 of record NW_019014673.1, read on the forward strand.
TGCTCCAGAGCACCAAAAGCACCTCTCTGACAATCCAAGTTTATTTATGGTCTCCGACATGCTAACCATATTTTGTAGATCATTATGCCAAAAGACTAGGGTATAGCTTTTTTTGTCTTTTTATGCAAGATCGGGGTGATAGACATCAGCTTGTGTCTAATATTGGTCATAAAAGTTCTAAACATGTTTGCCGTATTTCAATGAACCAAGATATGTTAAATGCAAGAAGAAGCTGCCAACAATTGAATAATTGAAATAGAAACAGAAACACTGTGAGAAAACTTGTTCGCTTCACATTTTCGGAAAATTGATTCTTCCCCAGGTCTGAAAGTTATTGTTAGGTACTGCCTCTATAATCTTGAGAAAATAAGTTCTAAATGCTCCTCTATCCAAAACCTAGAGCCCAGTTAGTCCAGTTGGATGCATTTTCCAGAAATAAGTGGTCCTCGAATCCATATCCCGCACATGGAAATAGAAAACAAGGGAGACTCATTCACATCCAAATGGCAAAACATTAAGTTTGAAACAAGTAAAACTGATAGTGAATGATTAATCAATAAAAAAATGCAACAGGACAATTGTGAAAGACTGTCTTGAAACAAAGTTTCTAGACATCATATTAGGTGAAACACTCATATGGTTCAGGGCATCATGCACACTGGATAACTTACATGTCCTTAGTTCTGTAGTCACTCCCTAAAATTAAGACCAAAAAAAAAGAAGCAAGAGACCTCTTTTAAATGTGAAATTAGAAAATGAATACCAAGAAAAAGATTAAACAACTAGAAATGCACAAACAAGAAAAGCTGGCTTGCAACAATTACTTACAATGGTTCTATCTTGCATCCAAATTCATAAAAGTAAGGACATCGGGAGTTAAGATCCACACATGCAGCATCAGCCTGGATTTCCAGCTTTGTTCTGAAATTAAGTACCACCCACAAATAGGTAAAAAGGAAAGAACATATCAAATAAATCCCCATGTTTTTCAGCTAGATTTTTTAGTGCAACAAGAATAAGTGATTTGTATGCCTATAAAGCAAAATGAACATTCTATGTCAATGTTAAATAAGGACAGTATTTGCTAATATTTTGTGGCTTGGCTTCAAGATCTAAATTTTACTAAAGCAATTCTGGATTCGGTCGTTTATTATCCATACTTCAAAAACTATGAAAAAGATTCTTCTTCAATAGACTCACTCCTTAATAATTTCCCTAGGATTACTATCTCAAGTGGGAAATGTAAATGCCACAAGGAGCTATTAGGATTCTCACTTTTGGTTGAAACAGGCGGGGACATTTATTGATAGCGCTTGCCTCAAGTGTAACTCCTGAGCAAGCCAGAAAGGAAGTTCCACCTTTGCACCCTGCTCAACCTGAGAATCACAATACGAACATTTTAAAACAAGCCGTTGCTCATCACTCCATCACACTTCAAGTCCTTAAACTTACACTGTTTGTTTCTGAACTGGGATCAATAGTCACTCCATTAACAGCCTTATGGAATACAACCGGAACAAACTGCAAGCAAGAACAAAAACCACCACAATACTAGAATTGAGAACCCGAGAGTGGGAAGGAAGACTATCCAAGATGCTGAGCCAAAGCATTAACCTCTTCCTCCATAAGAATGTCATCAATATTATAGTAATTGGCCATCCTCAAATCCCCAGTTCCTTATCCGTTAGTTTCTCAAGCTCTTCAAAACAGCACTAACTGAGTTGCAGTAGGACCAAAACTAACGTATTGCCAGCTCCTGAATTTAAACTCGCTCCCCGAGCTGCAAACCGAAAGCTTACTATAGTACACATACTTCAATTTCCAAAAACAAGGAAAACAAAAAATAAAAAGATGCAATCTCGTTCTTGAAAGAAAACAGCTATCAAACAGACTACGTGAAAGAAAATTTGATCTTATGCGAAGCAAGATTCGAGATTCAAACACGATCTATAAATAAAGAAGCACGCAATTGAAAACTTTCTATCATATACAGATCCCAATTTCACGGGACACACAAGTCCAATTCCAGCCCTAAATTCACAAATCCGATGCCGAACAAGTCTATAGAACTACTTACATACATGTGAACGTGATACATAGTGATATATCCACAGTCTCACATATGCTTAGCTGAAATTAGTTTAAAATCAGAGGAAATCAGGAAATCGTATACCTTTATCACACTTAAAAATGACAAAATCAAGCTATTGATGATGAAATTTGAATTTAAACGCTTAACTAAGAGAAATTTCATGATTCTCAATTGAATTAGGAATCAAATTAAGCGAAAATGCGAAGAGGAGAAAGAGAGAGGGAGAGAGAGACTTGCCTGAATTGTTCAAGCTCTTCTCTTTTGGCTTGGGGTGGCGGGAGGAACAAGAAGTAAAATGGAGGGAAACTCAAAAAACACAAAACTAGCGAAGATGCTTGTATGTATCGCGGTTGTTTGAAGTATTGCCCTTAATGAATATGAACCGTTCGATTAGGAGATGAAGATCAATCGGGTGCCATATCATTGAAACGCTGCGTTTGGGCTGGAGAACGTCTTGTTTAAATTAAAATAGAATTTAGGAATTAAGCCTGGCCTGGCCCAGTAGAGAATCAGTTTTCAATTATTAATGATTAGTAGAGAAGTTAATGAAGTTTTCAGAAATTAGTACAGGATTGAATTGTCATTCACATTTTAAATATTATCACTCCCTTAATCTTTCAAAATCAAATTTTTTATTTCCATTTCCAAAAGATTCAGTATTGGATAACCAATCTCCCTCTATCTCTAGTACATATATATATATATATATAACATTTTAGTTAGTGGGATTCAAGAATGGAAAATAAAATTGAGAAAACATACCCTACATGTAAATTTTTTCTCTCTCTAAATTTAACCTGTATCTCAACTTCTACTTCACCAGATTATACAACTTCAAGCATAAACTTTTTCCCATAAGCATAACTGTAATGTGAAACCATTCAGGGTTTAGATATGAATTTCAACACTTCTTTGTCTGTCCACCTCTATCGTCTTAGTTTCAATTTCTTTTCTTTTCCCTTTTTTTTTTTATGAAGCATGGCCATGCATAAAGCATTTCATTCTTCAATTTCCTGAATGGAGCTCCTCCAGGTTGCAGGTATTTCAGCAGCCTTAGTCCCATTGGATCTCACGGTGAATTGTCCACTCAGAAGGGTTCAACGTGGTTTTCCCATCAGCAGCGACAAGATCGTAAGGTGAGTCCTCTGAGAATTCAGTCTGCATAGACTTCCAATGAAGAGATGGCTTCCACTCTGCGGATTTTATCACTTTTAGTATCTCCTCCACGACTATTTTGCTCCCCTCGGCAGATAAATGAATTCCATCTCTGCAAGGTAGCATCTGGTAGTGTCAAGAACATAACATCGAACAAATATACAGAGCAGCATGAAGAAAGATAGGAAAAAAGATCAAACAAATATTGTCCTCTCCTTCATTTGGTGCACAAAATATATGGCTAAGCATGTTTTTTGTCCAGGTTATAAAAATTTGTCCAAAATTTAACCAGTTTCAACTTTTTCCTGATTATGGCACGCGTTTAAGTTTAATAACAAGTTTTTAAATTACCAAATGTAATAGTGAATGTTATTATAATTCCAGAAGCAAACACTAAAAAGAAACAATTCTCTTTCACAGGAAGAATAGAGCGGTGACACAGCATAAGAAAAAGGATTGCAAGAAACCTACGTAAAGCAAGTCTTCCAATCATCTCCTTTTTGAAGTGCAGTGAAAAGATCAACCACTTTTACATCCAGTTCCTCGCAGAGCTTTATACAAGCTTCTGAATACATTCCACATAGCTCATTTGTCCTAACCAGCTCACTTAGAAATTTACTGGTTCAGAAAATGACATAAGCATTAGAAAAATTTTCAAAGAAAGCAAGGTAAGGAAGGGATGCCAAATATGAAGTAGCTCACCTTCTGGTCTCACGAATTCTGTCCTCATCCACAGGAGGACAAGTAAGAGCAATAATCCGTATTGAATCCGAGAGACTCTAATATAAAAATTTTGATGTGTAAGAGTATAGACAATAGTTCATAATTAGAAAATGACCTTCCTCTTTCCATTTTCAGGTGGTCCAAAAACAACAAACGAGCAGAAAACACATAAGATTGGACTTATACTTGCATTTAAGGTTTCCTTCTCTGTTTCACTTCTTTCACATGGAAACTATTAAAAATGTATTGAATAGCTAGTGAGTCCAACACAGAGAAATTTTCTGCCTATTTACACTTAGCATTCCAGAAGCCAGTTGCTTTTTCCCTAAAAATTAATTTTTTTGTACATGTAAATTTTTCGATTTCATGTCATTCTCAGAAACTATATCATCCTCTCTTTTCCTTTTTCCGCCCTTTCAGAAAGAAAGAAAATACCAGCACATTCGGTGAGATTCTGTTTATCACCATCATGTATTTCCATCATCCTATAGAGATCAATCCCAAGCTATCTCATTTCTTTTGTGATAAAATGAAACAAAAGTGAATTATTCCATATACATTTAACTTCTAAATATCCAAATATGATATTATGCCAAAAAAGAATAGAGAGAATTCTTCCATGCTCTCTCTTCACAAAATGACTACTCCTTTGACATGTCAACCAGGGGCAAAATAGTTATGCAGTACCACATGAACATTAAGAGATTACCTTCAGATGAACTATAATCTTTCGCATATTCTCAATATATTCTGGAAGTGGTACATGGGGGCCGAGGCCAGATGGGTGAGCACCCATTGAATCATTACCACCAAAATAGACAATCACCAAAGAAGGCTGTATGGCTGCATCCTAGGGGAGGGAAATGAAATTTGATGTCAGTTCCAGAGTACCAATATGGAAGGAAACAAAAACCTGAGGCAATCTAATATTATGTATAAAAAATTCCAACTGCTATATAATTTCCTGAAATGGAACATAGCACACTACCAAGTCCAAAAACATGAAGAGCATCTAGTAAGAAGACCCCCCTTTCTAATGTCGACAAATTTAATAGGGAACTCAATAGTCCTTAAGAAATTTCAAGGAACTTGTATCTGATTATTTCCCCATTATCACTTAATATCCCAGTTAAGGCACCAAGAAGTTCAACCTGAGTACAAAAAAGTGCATAATACAGCAGCCTTTATGACATACAATGGCCGCAACAATTAAGATACTTAAATGTGTTTATGCACCTGCAGCATGCATTTTAGCAAATATATCAAACTGCAAGCCCTTCTTTTATCAAAGGGAAAAACCTTGTAGCATCTCAATTTTTCATATGCTCCCAAACTGTATTCCAATAAAGCTCTACTTAATTAATGCATTAATCTTTGTTAAAAAGTTCCTCAAGGAATACCTTCGGGAAAACTTCATTGAGGAACTGTACAGCGCGTGTCGAGTTCCAGCCATAGTATCCTCGCAAGATTACATCTGCCTACAGTAGACCAAGTAAATGATAAGGTCACACTAGGACTAATAGAAATGCATAATAGATACTCTTCCATTACTAATCATCATCAACTTGTCTCATTCGCAAGGCTATTACTGTATAATTTCTGGAAACATTAAGTTCATTCACTCCATGGGGTTAAAGGGTTTGAAATGGAAAGTAACTCAATTATAAGAATTATCTTTTGCTGTTTCCAAAGGTCAGGCAAGGTTGAGTTTTTTTGGTTCTACTACAATCCTCTCACAACTTTTAGTAATATATAGACCAACTCCATGATTTTTCATTTACCAAATCAGAGAATTAAGGTTCAAAATGTCCTAGTATTATGATGTTAAAATTCAGTTCACCGATGAGTTTAGACTAGTGTTGAATTCTTCATAATCATAGAACTCAAATTTGGGTCGTCTTCCCACATGATTTCTTTTACAAAAATCCCGATCCATATCAAACTAATAATTGAATTTGAAGGGAAAGAATCTCATTCATTCTCATCCCGTAGCTGAATTTGATTGCCCGGTTCTTACAATATTCTAAACACTATAACGTATGCTCACTACATGAGGCAATCTTAAAACTAAGCGCCGTAATGAAATCCTTTTTTTAGTCACGAAATCTAAACATAACATGCATTTTTCTAGGATTTGCCTCCAATAATAAAACAGAGGAAATTCACAGCATAAAAAACAAATTCTTCCATAGCTACACAGCACAAACAGGTACACATCCTGACAAAACCTAGTGATCTTCCCCGACTTTCCTCGAATTAAAACCAAAGCAAACACACAAAATAAAAGCCTAATCCTCCATAATCACTCACACGCACACATTTACATACAAATACATATATGTCTATCCGCATACAATAGGTATATCAACTTAGCCGTGTGCCCAAACATGTGTAAAACCAAACAACGGAAATGAAGAGGAGAGCGTAGAGAGAAGTATGCATACTTTGCGAGCGTAAATATCGGATAGAATAGCGCCCCAACCACCATTGCTGAAGCTGAGCTGGACGATGGAGGAGCCGAAGAGAACGAATTGAGGTCTTACCGGTCCCACCATCTCTCTTTCTTGATGAAGACGCAGAAGCAAGAGACAGGAATCACCGAGCTCAATTCACACTCCGGTTGGTGAGGAAAGGGAAAGAGGGCGCTCGCGTGCATTTCACGGTGTGAGTGGGGTTTAAATGAAGAGAGAGTAAAAGCAGAGCAGAGCAGAGCAGAAAGGAGACCATCAATACGGCTGCGTTTTTGAAGACAACTACACTCGCTTCCATAAATTGCCAGGCATTGGCCGTTTCAACTACCTGTCTTTTCAACTCGATTTAAAAATAAAGTGATTTTAAATAATTAAAATTAATTTTTTTATACCATTTTATTTATTATAACGTCTTTAGAAATATGTTTATTTGATTTTTTTTATTTTATTTTTTCGGCGTATAAGTAAGTGAAATTTATATACCGGTAGAGCTTACAAGTTCTTATAGATTTTCCTTTGAAAGAAATCTTTTTCATCTCCTTGAAGTTTAGAGATCAAAACTTTAATTAAACTAATTAGAATATAAAACTTTATACGATCAAAACTTTAATTAAATACATATATATAAATATATGTCTATTTCAAAGATAAAGCAATAATTCAAGTGGTAATTGAGAGCAACAGGAAAAGCATGTGGTGTTAAGGGTTGGTAAATGATCCACCAAACAGCCCAACTGTATGTTGCAGCACATTGATGAGCCCTGACTTTACAACAATTTAAATGAGAAAAATCAAAATCAACCTCACCATAATAAATTGTTTTGAAAAACGACTCATCTTTGTACTCCATTTCTATCTGAAATTCATGATTTATTCGTGCCAAAAATAAAATTGCTCCAAAATTTAAGGGTATTTTTGAAAGTATTATGTTTATATATATATATATATATGTATAACATTATTTTTAAGGGTATATTTAAAATAAGCTTAAAATACACACTTATTTTAATTATATCATTATGAGAATAGTACTTGGATGATAAAAAATTAAATTCATATGAAATTATGCATAGAACTCAAACTTAATATTTTAAGATTTATTAATTTTAACAAAAATTTTAAAATATTTTATTTTAATTCCACATTAAATTTTACACATGTTCGTTTTTTTGTTTTTTCTTTCTGAGAGGAGTACTAGTTTGAAGTAGAGATTTAATAAAATAGAGGAATTAAATTGGTTTTTTTTTTTTTCACTTTCTTTTTAAGAAGTTTCATCATAGTTTAGAAAGTACAAATTTATGGGTTCCATCTCCATTTATTTTCATAAATAAATAATTTTAAAAATAAATAATAATTTTTTTAATTATATGAACCAATCTGGAGAATTAAGAACAACTAACAAACTTTAAGTTATATAACATTGGAGTAAGGTGAACTCAAATACTTACACAATTACTTCCCTCACCCAACCACCCATATTGCTACTAACATAAACATATGTGAAGATAAGATACGTAACTAATAGACTCATAGGATTAATTTCAAGTAACAAGAAATATTGAATACAAATATAATATTTTCGTAAACTAAGTTCACAATTTTACTTGTGATTATTAATATTCTGATAGTTAATTATAATTTCCAACAATTATTTCTTTTCAAATATCAAATATTATAGACTCAAGCTTACTACAACATCCCTGAATTACAATCATTCCATTCTAGTTTCAACGCAAGCAAATCAATGAGTTATAGACAGAGTCGTCTCTAAAGGTTTTCATTTATTACCAAATTAATGTTTTACACAATTCATTATTTTACCCCACGCAAAGAATTTTACACCTTTTGAGTAAAACTCTATAGAAAAAATGTAAGAACCTTTGTATGCAAACAAGAGTGGAAAATACAATTTCATATTTGTCTATTGAAGAAATACCTTGCGCTGATGGTCCGTTTCCTCAACCATCCTGCAAGCAGAAGAAAGTTCTGAACCACGGAGACAAAGATTATGAGAGTCTCATGTGGGGTTCGAAAAAAATGAGGAGCAATAACGAAAAAGGAACTCTCTGTATATATGAAAAGTTTTTGTCTTTGTTTCTCATTTTCGCCATCTCAAAGCTTTCCTAAGTTGTAAGAGCCATAAAAGCATCCGCATTATAAAAAGTCTAGCTTCCAATACCATCTCTCCTGCCCAGATGTTTAGCCAACATAATAAAGATTTATTCTGTAACATTTTTGCCTCCACAACTGCCTCGGACGAAACTTTTCCAATGATCAAGAATGTTTCGAGAGAAGAACCCTGCAACTGTTCACAAATCATTTCAGCAAAAAGAGTCCAAATCTTTTTCCCAATGGAGAAAATGAAAACCAAGCTTCATCCAGAGAATACCCAAGAATGCTCCCAATTAAAGCACTAATAAGCCATCTGCACCTAATTTTTTCACTCTAGTATTTGAGTCAAATACATCTGCGTTGGGCTTCATTCATATTTATTATATTCCATTCAATTTCTAAAATATACTTAATCATAGTTTATACATTAAATAAATAATAAGTAATTTCACTTTTCAATTTCCCAATAAAAACTGCTTATGCTACTAGTCCATTAATGAATCACAAAAATACATAATTTGAATTAGAATAAAATTAATTTAGAATTTTTTTATTCAAATGCCTATCATCCTTGTATTATATCCTCATTCATATTCCATAAAATTAAAATTTAGACCAGTCTCATTTTGTGCTGTTAAACAGCCAGGACATGTTTCCATGTGGAATCTCAAAGGTCAAGAAAGGCAGAACAGAAATCAATGGCAAAAAAAGAGGTGAAGCAATAGAAAAGTACCAGTGCATTGTTAACGGACCGCAGACAGTCATTTGTCTTCAACATTAACAGAATTACACGGGGCAATCTTCTAAGAAGCTCTGTAATTTGAGGGAAATACTGAGATGCATACATCTGCCAAAGAGAGAAAGTCATCGTGTCAAAAGACTGAAAACCTTCTAGCAATCATCCATCACATCCAAATAACAATAAATTAAAGACAGTCTTTACTTCATATAATTTCCATGGCTGGATACCAATGATAGTAAAAGCAACAGGTGAAGGAAATCATTAGTAAGAGCATAAAGTCTTTCTCTGGCATAAATATTAAAATAACCAAAGCTTACAAGCACCATCTATTCAATGGATTTTCACCTGTAATTCAGAACAATCACTATCAGTGCCTTGTATGACTAAATGATCAACAGCAGGGTCAACAACCCTATTCCAGGGCCTCATGGTAAGAATCCCAGCAAATAGCGCATATAGATCCTCCCCAGCACCCAATTTCACACTATTTTCCTTTATCGCATTAGCATCAGCAAATATCAAACCCTGTAACATTTTAAACGACAAATAAAAGTAGAGTTGCTGATGACAAGAAAACATAAGCACATCATGAACTAAGAGAAACTTTTACAGGAAGCAATTAAATACCTTCCATAGTGCAGCATAGTTAAATCTTGTGGTGAAATCTAGTTCCTTGTATAGACCATGATCTAGAAGTATCAACTGAGGCTTTCTCATGCCTGAAAAAAGAGAGAATATTCAAAATATTAAAATGGTGAAAGAATGCATAACTAGTCCTAAGTGGCCTTTCTAAATCCCAATTGGACACCGTTCGCATAAAAACATGATGAAACTATACAGTATAACTGCATTGCCGTTACAACTTACAAAACTCAAGTTAAAGGCAGCTGAAATGTAGAAATGTCAATGAGAGAGCTTCTAGCTGCCATGAACAGCTTAGATGGACGCATTTTCTCATAGATGGTTGGTCTAAACTAACAAAAGAAAAGGATTCAACACCATCTTTGCTCTGATTCAAATTGTAATATCTGAGTTCGGAAAATTGACTCGGGAAAAATTTTGTTATATTTTGAAAAAAATAAATTAAAGATGAGACTGAAAACAATTTTGGAAAAAAATTGTGAAAATTTTGGGTTCGAATGATGTTTTTGAAAGAAAAATCAGAAACTGAGAGTCAAAATGCAAATAAGAAAAATTTGGTCACACACAACTGTCCAGTCAGCAGCCTCGACGAATCGGAGCACGCTGTATGGCAAAGCACGCTAACTCGCGCCACGTAGGAGGCCACACTAGCTATCTGCGTGCCCCGCGATCGGACGACCCAGAAGCAATCCCGCACACGTAGACGGTTCGGATATGTTTCCCCTTTAGGCGAGATCGGACGGTCGAGATTAAACGCGATGAGCGGCCCAAATTAACGCGATATGGGTATAAATATTTTGCATCACACTGAACCCGAACCTTATCCGCCAGCCTCCTGCCGGATAAGAAGAATCAGTCGCCGTATAGGGAGCCAACCGCCGACCGCCGTTGCACCGGAGCCACCTCTGATAGCTAAAAAAAGTAAAAATTCTCTTACCCGCTCGGAATTCAATTACGAGCACCCCTGTGGCCATATCGGAACAAAACAGTGGGTGAGCTGGAAACCGCGGGCAAAGCCCGGTGGAGCCGCCGCGGGAAAACCTGCAACCTCCTCCGATGAGCCACTTCCCGTTTCCCATTTCGTGCGATTTTTCCACCGTTATGTTCATATTCTGTTTTTTACAAGTTGATCGAAGAAAAAAATCTTAGCCGCAAAGGTGAGCCGGCGAAGCCGCCTCACCCAGAAAACTCCACCACTGGTAGGTTTCCGTTTTATGATTTCTTTAGCCAACCGAGACTCCTTAACGTATTTTTTCGCAGGAATATGTATAAAGTCGGCCGAAACCGACCAAAACCGGCAAAAACCGGTCAAACTGAGACAAATTACCGCCACAAGCGGAGGTGCTATCGCCGGAGCAAGGCGGTGCCGTCATGCTGGAATCCCAAAATTGGCCCAAAAGAATTTTTAATACTAATTTTGGATTTTTTGGATATTTTTATATACGTGAAGCATGTTTTAATCTCCACAGAAAAATTCAAGAAACTTGGGAACCACCAGTAGGCGCAGTAGAATGTTCGGTGTTTCGAACACTAATTCGGGTAAGAATCTTTCACCCTATTTTTAGGTACGTGAAGCATGTTTTAATTTCCACAGGAAAATTCAAAAAACTCGGGAACCACTAATAGGTGCAGTAGAAAGTTCGGTGTTTCGAATACCAATTCGGGTAAGAATCCTTCACCCTATTCTCTGTTATGGAATTGAAACTTAATAATCAATAATATAGCATTTTGTGAAATTTAAAAAAAAAATTGAGAATAATTACAAGTCACTAATTGAGCACGAACTGATTAGTTATTTATTTTTCCTATTTAATTGATTATTTGAATTTACAGCTTTAAAACATGATAATATATTGGAATTGTTAAATGATTTAGTTGTGCTTTCTTGATGCATATATCACTTTCCTTGCGTAATTTATGGTTGATTTGTGAAATTTGAAAATAATATGCAAATGGAAATTGTTTGGTTATATGAATTAATGAATGGTTGTTTTACTGGATATCCTGAAAGATGGTGGACAGACCGAATACATAGGGAACCCTACCGTGAAAGTTACCTCATACCGGACGGGATATCAAGAGATGGTATTTTTGGTGCTCATACCGGACGGGTTATGGGAACGACCCGATTCATCCTCATACCGGACGGGATATGAGGACGGCCCGATTCACCCTCATTCCGAACGGGGTATCAAGAGATAGTATTTTTTGCGCTCATACCGGACAGGGTATGAGAACAGTCGGTTAGTTGACAAATTTAGATATTAGGTTCGCGCGTAGTGGGACACCCCTATGAACTCCTAGGGATACCAATAAGCAAAATAAAAAGGGAAAATTGTTGTTTTTACTCACTTGAATATGAGATCATAATGTTATTCGAGTTATTGTCTCTATACATCGGTTTTGAAAATTTTGCAACGATAAGCATGCAATAAATAGTTTTTCTTATACTAAATGAATTTACTTAAATTAAGAGGTTCATTGGTTGTTTTTATAATTTTTACCAACATTTGGTTTCTGTATCGATGAATAGTGTGATATTCTTATTGGGTTAGTGTAACTCACCTCCTCCCCTATTAACCATTTCAGATCAAAAAAACTAAAATTCAAATCCTGATCAGCAGGAGAACTGTGAGTAGGTGTCCCTCTGGATCCTATCAAGAATTAGTGGAGGTTAACATCTCTACAATATTTATTTACTATTTTCATATATTATTACGTTTTTTATTTTATGAACCACTGAGAAATAAATATTTCTGTAACCCTATTGAACATGCTAATTTATGTGTAAGGAATGTAAACTCTAACGTTATTATACGTTTCCGCATTTAATTTATAACCTTATTTTCATTTAAATTCTAGATTTTTACACAAATAGTTTTAAAATAAAGTAACTTTAAAATGTGTCAAAGAGATGATGAAAATGCCAAAACAAAGGAAAACCCTTACCTAGTATGCTCCTTTTACTAGAAGGCAATGGGCGAACAAGCAAGTTGGCAGCATGTGGGTCACAATGCACAAATCCATGTTTAAACATCATTTCAGCAAAGGCTTGACTAACCTGGAAGAGGGAAATGGAAATCAAAATCAATCTTTTTATTATTCTGAAAGGTTAGTATTTGATAATAAAGTCTATATCCTTTCTTTTTTGAGATAAAATATCAAACTTAAAATTGAACTATAACATTTTTCCCAACTTCAAATTCTGTCTTGATTACATAATCAACATTGTCAAATAAAACAATAGGCAGACTATCATATGCCACCTTGAATCGTATACCTTTGAAGTCAAAATATCATTCCTCATTTCATGGTCCAAAAAAAGAAAGTGACCAATATTCTACGGCCAAAATATGTTAGGTATAGTAATATTGAAAAACCTGGCCACCTTTCAAATTAATATATCTCTGGAAAGGAAAAAGTAAGTGACCCTAAATTTTACAAGCCAAGTCATGATAAAAGTATTGCAAGGAAGCTCACTATGCAAATATCAATTTCATGGACTTACTAGCTTTGCGACTTCATTAGGTCGGATTCCAAGTCTTTGAATTGTCTTCACATCATTCACTTGAGCACCATCTATGAACTCCATGGTTAACAACTTGGAGGTACTTAAATTCCAGTATACAGATGGTGCATAAACATAGTCTGCAAGATGAGGAGACAGCTTCCGAAAATTATCCATACATTTCTGACTGTTTTTGGCCTCAACAAAAAAATCTAGTTCCTGATTGTGACAATTATGATTGATCAATTTTATTGAAAATTACTGCAAATAAAATTGTATTAATGTGATATAAAGGAGAATAGGTAGCCTAGCAAAATTATAAACTTCTAAGAACCAAAATCAGTTGTCAAAGGATATTATGCTGAAAATAATTGGAGAAATAGTGATCCTCAGCATTTGATTTAAAAGAAGATGAATATCTGAAATTACTTTAAAAGAAAGAGAGATGGTCAATCTTTAATGAAAAAGAGGAAAAACATCAAATTGTTTTGAGTTGGAATACAGTGCATACATGCATGTGTGTGTAGATTAGATGAAAAGCCCAGGGAAAGAGATGAACTGACAAATAAGAATGTGGAAAGCTACTTGCCTTAGGTAAGCTTTCACGAATTTCATCAATCAACCATCTGCACATACAAATCAAGGAAATTCAAAATTAAAATAGCAGTTCAGAACAAGCTTAAGACAACATAAACATAGACATATACAGATTTAAAAAAAGGAACCAGCAAACTTAATGTTAGCAATTTTATGACCATAAGCATTTTATAACTTTTGGCAATCTAGGTACAATAAGTAGCAAATGAAACCAGTTATAATTGTACCTATAATCAAATGAAGGGAAAAACCAATGTAGAGTATTTACGATGAATTCCACAGTGGCTTGATCTGCAGCTGCTGTATCTGTCATGTGAGCATGTTGAACCTGAATATTGAGAAATATTTGGACATGAAAGGTCTCATGAGAAATTGGAGATTTAAGTAAGCATATTTGTGATAAATGTGGTTCCACCTAGAAAATATAAACCAATTTGGTGTAAATAAGGCAATATTGAGACCTTCACAGCAACTTTTTGGCCGTCATTTGTATGAGCAACATGGACTTGTGCAAGGGAAGCACTTGCTATAGGAGCAGGGTCAAATTCTTTAAAAACCTATACATCGAAAGGCTTGTATCAGGCAGCAAGTATAAAAATTCAATTCAAAGAATTTTTTTCTCATGAAATATGTGAACAACAGAAGTCAGCTAGCTTTCAAATCAGAAGGATAGATGCAACTTAATTATAGTTATTCCATGATATGCTGCAAAAATAAAAACAAAAATAAAAATAATACATACTTTATCCGGTGTCTCCCCAAGCTCTTTCTTGAATACTTCACACACTTGATCATATGATGAAACAGGACACTTATTCAGCATGCTCTCCCTCATTACCTGGACATACTCTTGAGGTACCAAGTATTCCTACATACCGAAAAACAGAAGTCCATTGCTTCATGCTAAGTTGCCAACAACTGAATAAAGGCAATTACATAAAACTCCTTTCAAACTTAACACAATAGAAACCCATTTCCCTGCTTTAGATAATTAAGGAAGCAGAACAAATGCATACCAGCTGTCCTAGATGTTGACCAAGCTTTATATATATTCCTCCATTTTTGAAACAAAGTTCTTGAAGTTTCCGTGCTGACCTCAGGTGAACTTCATGTTTGACTTTTAACCTCTCGCCACTTCCTTCCGGCAAACCCCATAAAGAGTATTGATAATCTAATAATGCGCATTCAAACAGCATGATCACAACACTCGGCTCCAATAACCCGCTACATATTCACACTTATATGAAAAGAACGCATATAACGACAGACAAAAACATATTCTTCACAATGCACCAAAAAAAGCCTCTTCCAGTAGTTGTAAACTAAAAAATGATGGGCAATCCATCAACTACATGTTCCTTAAAGTATCTTATTGTCAATACGATTCATATTCTATGAACACAGAGCATCCTTAATTTCTTGTTTAGAACAAAAGCAAGAGTTCCGATAAATTCTTCACCTATTACAGAACCATCACTATGAAGCAAACATAATCTGACAAATTAACTCCAGAAAGGGAAAAACAAAAGCTATAATTGACCAGAAGCTCATAGCATTCAAATTTAAAGCGCAAAAATTATCTTGTGCAGCGTTGTTATATACCAAAAACAATAGAAGCGGCGGTCAAGGCGTCCCGATAAAGGCGGACGGGAACGGCAGTGCAGAGCTTCAGAGTGGTAGCTGGATCCTCGGAGGAAGCAACGGCGGCTGCTCCAGCTCCGGCACAAATCGCTGTGGTGGCCGCGGCCAGCCTGGCTCGGGCGCGCCACAGGGATCGTGTGCTCATCTCTGCTGCTAGGAAGAACAGAGAGGAGGAAGACGCAAAAACACGAAAGCAGTTCAACGCACGAACAGAAAAGCGTAATTCTCGGCCCAAAAAACAAGGTAGATCAAGGAGGGAACTAAATCCTATATTTTTGGAATCTGAGAGTCCGAGAACGTGAATTGGGTTTTATTGTGAAATTAAAATAATTAGTTTGTCTAATTCTCAATTGTTAATGTTAAAATAAATAAATATTAAATTTAATATTCTTTTTTAATTTTTATTTGTTATATTTTTTCACTATTTTTATTTTTCAAATTTTAGAAATTAAACCATTAGATTTAATTTAATTTTTTCAAACTATTCTCACTAATTTTTAGATTTAAAAATTGATAGTCATTTTCAGATACGATGTCTTTTCTCGTAACTAATTAATACATGTCCGAAGGGGGAAACAAAATGAATATGGTAAAATTTTGAATAAAAAATAATATTTTAATTTCAATTTAATTCGATCTCCAACTCAAATTAGAAATTTTTATAATTCATTCATTAACTATAAAGAATACAAATAATATTACAAAATTTTAATATAAATAAAGTTTATTTTAATTATGTATCAAGTAATAAATTATAATTCAATTACATATGAGACATAAAAATTATAACTAATTTTTAATTACTAAATAACTAATTTTTAAAAATTTAATGAAATAAGATATCTTTTTCTATGTCATACCGCCAAATTTCAAAAAAAAAAAAAAAATTATCAAGTAGAGATCTTATCAAGAAAATGAAACGTATCTGCTTAAAGTTCTATCTGCAAGCAAGAATGAAATAAACCATGAAATCACTACCGGTGAGAGCTTGGACCTGTTTCAGAATCACTCCCTAAACTTCCACCCTCCTATACTGTACATGGAAACATCCAAAGGAAACTGGAAACCAAAGCTAGAAGTCAGTATGAGAATGGTTACCAGCGGGCACCGGCCATTTTTGTTGCTGATCAGATATTGGAAACACCAAATCCTATTGCAGCTAAGTGTTGAAACTATTTCTCACAGTCAGCTAGTTTACATGCCTGAGTTCGACAAGCTAAACTCGTCATAATATTAATTGCAGCATGTTAAAAATCAAGAGTTCCACCCTTGGATGATCCAGAGCAAGTGCTGGATGTCCCATATGATGTCCCACTTGAGCCATCAACTGGAGCCTGATTCAGACATTCTAAACCCAAATACCTGCGCTTGTGTAACTTGAATGAAAAAGTTGTTGCTTCGAGAATTACAGGCACCTGTTGACAAATTCAAGCAAACCAATGAACATAACAAGTAAAACAGTTGTACCTTCCGCAAATTTTGAGTTTCAAAAGTTCCTTTTTCTTAATTTTTTACTCTGCATAAAGAAATATGGTAATACATTCAAAGTACTAAGAGGATACAAACTCGAATATAAAAGTATTTACAGAAGGTATTGATCTTTTTCTTTTTCTTAATCTCATCTTTGTTTTGAAAAACTTTAGGTAAAACTACATTTTTAACTCTTCTGATTTGACCTCATTATAATTCATTTATATGTAATTTTTTCTGATAATTCAATATCTTGACAGTTGATATTTTATCTTTTTGCATAAAACTGTTAGTCTTTAGATGACACTTACATTTGTTTGAATTTCTAAACAAGTATTCATTGAAGTTCAAAGCTAACTAAATCACAATTGAAGCAAATAAAATTACAAGATAATAGTAAGTATTTTGTGTATAATGACGAAAAAACAAACCACAAGATACTGAACTGTTATAAAAAAAAACACAGAGATAGGACTACAATTAGGTCAAACCATAGAAATGAAATTGCAATTTGCCCAAAATGTACAACAACTGGTGTTCTTTCTGGAATATGTACCGTAAACAAAAAATTGAAGCAAAGATTGGTTTTCTTGGTACCTGTGTGTTGATCCGTGCTACTTTATGTACGTTGAGGAAGCCAACCATATCTTGGTAACCAGTTAGGAGTTTCGCCAACTCTTTGTCTTCATCTGAGGAGAAGCATCCATTAAGAACTATAGTTACATGCAATCGAGACCAAAAATGAAAACAGATGGACGAGCTGCAATTTGACAGTAAACCTGGAATTGCTTTGACAGAAAGTAAGGTGTCTGCCATGTGCTGCAATCGTTTAGACAAGGATGCTGAAAGAAGGGAAGGCGGAAAGGTTACAATGGCAACACAATTTGAAGATGATAACATGCTTTTCAGAAATCTAATGAACGAAAGAATATCCCATTCCTGCAAAAGTTAATAAATTTATGGTCAGAAGTCAATATTGGAGCTAGCACAGCAAACAATCTACATAGAGCAGAACTATTATCAAATGGTTCTAATGAGAGAAATGCACAGATGTCGATTGTGTGAAAGTGAACAGATTTCAGATGTTTCTCAACGA
>NW_019014673.1:1292208-1316576 GCF_000150535.2 Carica papaya
TTTTTTTTAGTATAATAGTATTACATGATTAGCCTCTTAATAACTTTTATTTAGAACAAAACATTACATTAATAAATCTATTATATACCAGAACAATTTATTGTGTGTGACCACATTGGAGAAATCCAACCACCATACCTTATAATTATAAAAACAAAACATAAAATAAACATTTATATATTTGTATATATATATATATATATATAATTACAATTCAGAACCTTTAAAAAAAAAAAATCATCTCAAGATTCGTAAAGACAAATTGTTTGCATGTGCTCACATGATATCAATCGGTCGGTTCCTCCATACCCGGCTTCATGGTCGTAAATATATTTTAGCAACGGACACCACAAATCATCTAATTAAAAATTAAGTTAGTTAATTAAGTTTTAATTATCGTTTAATTAAGTTTTAATTATCGTTTAATTAAGTTTTAATCAGAAAGTACATCGATAAACTAAAAAAATATATTGCCAACACTCAATTCTGAAATTAGTTTAATTTTTTTTTTTTTTTTTATAATAAGAACAGAAGTAGCATTGGAACTGAAATGGTCAACTATTTTATGATAATGTTATATTACATGCGTTGGATACTTTTGATGGTAATGATAAATTTATATATATATTTTAATTTTTGATTATTTGATAAATTGATTTATATTATTAAATTAAAAGTTACACATTAACAAAAAAAAAGTAAATTCTTGTTACAATAAAAAAGTTTATTAAAAATTAAACTACAAAAATTATTAATTAAAATTATAAATGTCAATAAACGTAACGAAAATAAACAAAATTAATAAATATTAAAAAATGGAATTTATTTTATTCATAAAGGTATTGAAAAAATATCATATTTGAAATATTTGTTATTAGTTTATTGCATTTTATTACAATTCAAATATTATTTATCATCATAATTTGGTTATTATTTATTGATATTAATTTTCAGCATGCACCATGCACTCTACTTTTTATAATTATAGAAAATAATAACAAATAATAATACATATAGTATAATCAAATTATAATAACTTATAAATATATAAACCATATACAATTTATTAGCACCTCCAACAATTACATATATAGTAACAAAACCTAAATTTGGATACACATACAATATTTTTTTTAAAAAAATAATTTTCTTATCCTATTCGAAATATAATAAAAATATATATATATATATATAAATCCACTATATATTAATTAATTCACTAGATCAGTACTTTTACTTTCCTAATTAAAAATTTAATCATACTTAAAAAAATGTCGTTAGTTGTTCTTGTAAAAACACCTTTTAGGTATAACCGTTATTATGTTAAAATGGAGAAAGAGCTAGAGATAGAAAGAGAGAGAGAAGCGCTTTCTTAAATTGACCCGGTAACTTCCCCGTGTACTCCATAAGTCATCGCCTTCTCTGATCTCCAAGCAAAAAGTCCAGTCAAGCCATTGCATCTTCCCCTTCCCCACCATTTTTTTTTTCTCTTCATTTCCTTAATTTCAAATCCCCACTGTAAGTTTTTTTAACTTTTCTCTCTCTCTCTCCTCTTCTTTAAAGTCATACGCTTTTGGCCTCTCAGCTCGGGTTGTCCTCGTTTTCCATTTCGGGTCGTAAGGTGTTTGTGGAAATTCCTCGGAGAACAAAAAGTTGGGGGCGAGAAATGGGGTTTTCGAAGGAAGAGAAGTCGAGGAAGGTGTTGAGAGGTGTTAAGACTGTGTTTTTCTTGATCACCATGTTGGTTTCTTTGCTGGTGTTGTCTGCTCCCGTGTTGCTTGTTATCGCCGATACGCTTCTTCCGTCGGCTTTGCTATCTGCTTCGTTGTGGCCGTCGTCTTTGTCCATGGCTACCGTGTCGGCTCATCTTAGTGATTATGATTTTCGATATTCTCTCATCGATATTCCTCTCATATCTATTATACGATCCGCTGTTATAATCTGTGAGTAAACCCAACTGAGTTGACACTCTTAATGTTCAAGGTTTGAAAGAAATGACTTTTTTGGTCTGGTTTTTTTTCATGATTGGATTGTGAGTTATGTTAAATCTTTCAATACTTTCCCAATAAAGAGAACACAAGACATTCCTACTTTGGAATTTTGCAGAATCATAATCTGTTTTCTGGAGTACCAAACGAAGGAAAAACACCCAGTGATCATCTTCTGATACGGATGACTAAACATCCTTTATATTGCTTTTCTTGTTGTTTTTTCATGATTGGGTTCTGGTTTCTTATTGTTTTTAATACCCTTTTTATATTAAATCATACCACAAGGTATTTTCAAGCATATACATGTTACTTAGTTCTATGCCATTTTTGGGATTTTTTTGATGATTTTGATGATGATGATGATGTGGGTTGTTGCAGGTGTTTACAGCTTATGTGATGGACCGAGACTATCCAGAGGGCCTTATTTGGGAATTACAATGATTTGCTCTGTCTCATCTCTGATTTTTGTTTCATTAAAAGCATCGTTTGTGTTTGGTGCTTCTTCAAGCCTGCAACGAGAAGGGTACAATAGAGTCATGGAGATAGCTTTGTTTATTTGCTCCTTGGCTTTGGCTATTGGGCATATATTTGTGGCATATAAGACAAGTTGCAGAGAGAGAAGGAAGCTCCTTGTTTACAAGATTGACATTGAAGCTGTAAGTCCTTCCCTCCTTCCCCTTCTCTCTCTCTCTCTCTCTCTCTCTCTCTCATAGTAATTAAATAATTTAATTAATAATTAGTCATCAACTTAAATTCTTGATTAGTACGTAGTGTTAATGACTAGGTAGAGTCTGTACTACCATTACATAACTATTCCCTGGGAAGAAGATCAAGTCTTAACAGTTACAGGGCTAGGAAACTTCCTGAGTCCAGCATCAGCACCTAACTATTCGATGGTTTGAGTTTTTTTTTTTCCCCGCCCCCCCCCCTTTTTAGTTCTCTAGAAGGTCAAAACAGCTACTCTGTTAATTATTGACTAATAACCTAAAGAATTTTCTTAGTTTTGCTTTGATTTTAAGATTATTTTACCTCACAATTTTTATGAATTTTTGATAGTGACCTCAGACCTGATCCATATCTGTAAGAGCTCAAAATCTTCCCAGTCTATTTTGAAGGCTCCAACCCAGATTTTGTATTTGTAGTCAGTGATACTCAGTTATCAATTTAATATAATTTTTCATCAAAACTCACCACTTCCCAATATAAACAATATAAAAGAGAATCAGATATACCCATGTGATCTTTACATTCATTCTTATTCACTTTCCTTATTTCCTTGTTTTCTTCTCACTTGATTCTTCTGTTCTTAAGTCAAAACAATAAAATTAACAAATAAAAACTGGTCCTTTATCAGAGAATCTATTATGGGGAACTGCTCTTGGTGAATAGGAGACTATTTTATACTTTTGACTATTTGGCATGTTCCCATTTCATTTTGGTACTGTTTCCCCCACACTTTGTCACATCAGAATAAATACAACTTTTTACATCTGTCTCATGTTCGTAATTTTAGTTTATTTATTCTCAAAGCATCCTATTTTCCGAGTAGAAACCGTGTCATATAGATAAGTAAGGCAGTCCCTATTTGTTCACATATATACGCCATCAATGGAGCTTTCATGGGCCAACTGCCAACCCATCTTTTATTCTTCTCCAAGGTTCTAGAGAATGAAATTTGTAATCAAAATCGCAAAATGCCAATTCAATTCCCACATATGCTCTTAGGTGGCTACCTATAATTGGTATTTCTCTAAATGTTATACTCATATCTCAGTATCTATTAGGTGAACCTAATATAAGTAATTATAGTACGATAATCTCAAGTGATCCCGTATTTATATATAAATTACACCGACTTGCTTTTAACCAAACTTTCATGGGTTTGTCTTGAAATCAAGTATTGAACTTTTACAAGATGAGGAAACTTGATATTAAAGTCAAGTGAAGTTCGCTCTTAGATATCTTACATGCTTAAGAATAAGATATGCATTGTGTTTATTTTAACAACTAAGAAGCTTAATCCATTTCTAAAAGTTAATTAGGACCCTTAATTAAGGGCAAAGAAGAAACACACATGACACAAATGTAATAGGACGAAGAAAGATTTCTTAATTTTATGTGATTATTATTCTTTATAAGAAAGATATATACATAAATATATATACACATACATTATATTTATATTATATTTTGGGTGCCATGTGCAGATTTCAGCTTGCAAGAATGGGTTTCCTAGGTATCATAAGATTCTCCACGAAGAAAGAGTGAAGTGAACATGCATCAAAACTAATCAAATCAAATGCTAACATGACTTTTCTTACAACTTGTTTTATTGGCCCATCACATCCCCGAGTTTCAGGTTTCAGGTAAAGTCAACTCAAATCAATCTTTACCTCTCTGCATAAATTGCAGCACAGACACATACATACACTTGTATATATATATATATATATGTATATGTTTATGTTGTAAATATGCACTAAATCAAACTCTCTCTTGCTTCTGTTGCAGATCCATTCCACAAGGAGGAAAATGAATTACCTGGAGATAGGATATATGGGTAGAGATTAGTAAGAAAAATAACCTTTAAGATACTATTATACACCAATACAGATACGGATTAATTGTACAGAAAGTGTCAGATCCTGTATTATTACAATCAGATGTATAAATGATTATAGAGGATAATGAATATGATTTCTTGATTCTTCAATAAATCATTTGTTCATGGTTCCATCTGTATAGTTTGTTTGTATATCAAGGAAGTGCAAGAAATCATCATGTTCAAGAAATTAGAAGGCACGTTGCCAAGTGTTTTAATCTTATTGTAATTCTAAATTTATAGTGGAAATTTTTTAGTAAAACTTCTTTGCCCTCTCATCTTAAAAGAATCCAAGTACGAATCTAAGCTTACTGCTGGATTGATTTGAAAATTTAAATATTTTTAGGAATATTTTATTTTGTGAAAATTTCAACATGAATCAGACTCATGCTGGGCCGGATTGGGCTCAGCCATATTTTTGTATGGAATCTACTGGGACAAAGCCGAGCCTCTCAAGAAAAACGTCGTCGTTCCTCACCCATTTACGATCTCTAAAAGCGACGTCGTTTGACTCGTCTTCCCTTTCGCCTCGCATTTTGTTCTTCGAACAAGACCATCTCGTCCCGCTCTCTCTTTCAGACTGCAGTGAGAGAGAAGGGAGTGAAATTGAAAAAGAATGAGACTTAATTTCGAGTTACCGGTGTCGAAGTCGGAGGAGAGCCGATCCCTGACGCCGAAAGAGGAAGTCCAGTGGGTCGCGCTCAAGGACCACCCAGTCTTCTGCCCCGATGCCTCATCTTCCTTTCCTCCTGTGGCCGCCAACAAAAATGGCATCCTCTCGCGCTTCCCCAGGAACCTAATTGCGTGGGACGGAGCGTCTAGACTCTACTTCTGGGACTCTGCTAGGAAGTGCCTCCACCGCATATCTCTTCGATTAGGTGAACCCGAGCCTACTTCGGTCCTCGCCGCCTTCCCTTCTAAGGTCCTCTCTTTCTCTCTCTCTCTCAATGTCTTCTCTTTGGTTCCGAGAAAGTGTAGGAAAAGGGAAGGAAATGGAAATAGGAAAAGATACTAAAATATTCAGTACAAGTTTGTTGATTTGCAGGAGATATATGTTCAGCTCTCAATACTCTTTAACAATAAAACACACCCACATATACTACAAACGCACACATATGTATAGATATGCTTTATGCCATGCCTATATTGTCATCGTATATGTATGCAGAGTTGTGTATATGCACCTATATATGCACTACCATGCTTATATAGTACACTGTTTGCTTTATGTTTATAGAGCTTGAAAGGAATAATTGCGATGGAAATTAATTTATAGGTAATGCAAGCAGATGTGGAGCTGGATTTCGCGGTGGAGAAAATCTCCATTAATAGAGATGGATCCGCCTTACTCCTTGCTGGTTCAAGTGGTTTATCTGTCATGTATCTCTATGGACGCACTTCCAGGAAGGACAACAACATTATTTGCAGGTAGTGATGGATATGGCAAAAATTTTATCTGGTCGTCTTAGTTTGTCTTGAGGTTGATTGCTTAGGGTGTGGAGCTCATTTTTCTTTGAAATAATAGTCTTGCTGCTGCCAAGTTCGGCTTGAAAATAGAGTTTCTTGTAGCTAATTTCATCGGTCTCTTATGAAGTTTTTGTCCAAAAGTTTAAGAAGATTGATCCCGTTTGAGAATGATTGATCCTGTTTTTCTTAGTTGATTAAATATTTACCTGCAGAAATGGTATGTTGATCGGTTAACGATATATGCTAACATAGCAGCATTTGTGGCATTCCTGCTTTCTTGGAAATTATTTTACAGTGGATATGCATTTTGCATTTAAAATTTACTATTCCAACATTTATTTGTTTACAGGACTGTTAAAGTTGGTGCACAATTCTATTTCGACAGCAGCAATATGATACGCATGCTACAAGTTTCATGGCATCCTTACAGCAATACCCATCTAGGAATTATTTCTTCTGATTCTGTTTTCAGGTAGGGGCATTTTTTTATGGAACTGTTTCAATTAGGTAGGTTATGGGAGCTGGTTAGCAATTTATATGGAAAGGAAAAAAAAGTTTGTCAAAGTAAGCACTGGAAGGTTAAGATCAGAACCTTTTGAGAAAATATATAAGATTTATTTTAAAAAGTATTTGCTGTCACCAGCTTCATCTGAAGCATCACGATCTTCATTGTTATAACTGGATTTGATAGAGGTACTCCTGTTGTATAAATATATGTTCTCTTTTGCTTCTCGATGCATATTCTGTATTAACTTGTTATGTCTATCCTTTTGGTAGACTTTTTGATCTATCTTCAGATCTTGTGCAACCAGAGCAAGAATATTTTCTTCAGCCTCTTGAACCGGGAAGATCTAGAAGTGCTGCATCAATCTGCCCTGTTGATTTTTGTTTTGGGGGATACCACTTGTGGGACAGGTTCAGTGTAAGTCCAGTTTATTTCGGGTTTATTACCTTTCTGTAGGCTGCCTTTTCCATTATAAAGACAAGGATGCTAATTAGATACTTGATGAAATCTTTATCAAATTTGGAACATCTACAGCTTTATATTTCTTCATCTGCAGTCTCATTGCTGTTCTGGTCTGTGCATTTATGAGAATTATGGTTCTGTATTCTTGCAAAATATATTTTACCAATGCCTAAAGCTCCAAAACTTCCTTGTTCTTAATTGCAATTGGTAGTTTCAGAACTTAAAATTACTTTATTATCATTTGGTGCTATTGTTCTCCATGGAACGTATAGATCGTTAGAGTCGGTAGTCCAACTTTAATTTCCTGTTGGATTGCCAATTTAAGTATTTTAGTGCTCTTTTGCTTTTACATTGATGGGGTTATTCATTATTGTGGTATTACTTTGGTAGTTCTCTTCTTTATTGTGATTCTAAATTCATTATCTTTGGGCATTAGGATTTTGTCCAGTCTTTTAGCAACCTTGTCATTTCTTGAGTATCCAGCTTTATGCTGTTTGCAGGTCTTTATATTATTCAGTGACGGTTCAATTTACATAATTTGCCCAGTGGTTCCATTTGGAAGGTATTCTCTTCATAATTCTTTTGGCTTCTTTCTTTTTTGGGATATTATGCTTTAACTTATAGAAAGTCAGATGATTGAAATTGGGACCATGAGGATGATTAGATTTGCTGATTCGTAATAATGCTGTAAAGTGGATCTTAAAGATTTTTACGTCATTCTTTTGATCCATTTGGGATTCAGTTAATTGTTAGATTGTAGTTCCTCAAAAAAAAAAAAAAAAAGATTGTTACATTAGTGGCCATCCTGTATATCTTAGTGCCATACACAAATTCAAGAGGCTGCCACCTTATGCTTCTTGCTGTCTCTGTTCCCAGTCATTTAAATATGACATTAACGGCTATAATTGATTGATAACTAAAGAGACATATTAGTTATCAGTTTGCTTTTTTGGATGCTGGCAATTGTTAGTATGATTCCGTATTAGATTAAAAAAATGTTCTGTAACAGTGCTTACAAATGGGAATCAATTCTGGAGATTTATAATGATGCTCAAGTGTTCGGGGTGAAATCAGCCAATTCAACAGCTGTTCGTAATTCTAATATTGCAATCTCTTGGTTGGAAGCGACATTTCCGGAGTTAGCTCAACGAGAAATGGATGATGGGAATCTACCTATGCTAAAAGCTCATCCTCATACCTTATTTGATGCATCACTGGCTCTGCAGGTGTTTATCTATACTTTTACTTAACCATACACTTGTTACAATTGTCTATATTGCATTCATGCTGTACTATATTTGAAATACCTGTGTCAAATTGAAGAGATTATAGATAGGAGTGAAGGATATATGTTGGATATGCCTCTTGTCAGGTAAATTATCTATAAACATGTTCACCAAAAGAAAACGATAAGTTTGTTGTCAGCTTGCTAAATGTTTCCTGAAACTTCTAGAAACTCGTAAATTGTTGTGAATGTGATCAGAATGGTCGAACTTCATATGGTGAGGTGCTACTGCATGAGATTTTTAACTATTTCTAGTTGTATTCTTTCAGAAATAGTGTCTGAAAGGACCTGACAGTTCGGTTAGCTTGATGTGATTAAATTTCTTAAATGCTAGTGCACATAGATGCAACCAAACTGTTTTATCGTGATTGAGGACAATGCGATCTTATCAAGAATCCCTTTACAGTTTTAAGGTTCAGAAAAAGAATGTAGGTTGTTTCCTTGTTACTTCATTTGCACCAAGTTTTCTGTAAGTAGGTTTTATTAGGTAAAACAATAACCACTCTTGTGTTTGTAAATTGAAATTATTTCTCCAACTTATTGCTACTTTTAATTCTGGATTTGAATTTTTTCTAGTGCTTTATTTTGGCAATCTGGTGTTGTGGACTGGTCCTTCAAAGCATGAAGAAACTAATTCACATCTTTGTTGCACTGCCTCTCTAGGGTCCTCTACGTAAAGTATGTATTAGCAAAGAGGATGAGGCTTTAGCAGTTCAGGGAGCAGAGTGTGAAGGTCATGCAGTCAGTCTTCTTTATAATTTGGTCAGCAAGGATTCAATTTTGGTGACTGCCTGGAGTGGTGGGCAATTGCAAATAGATGCCCTAGCTGATGAAATCCAGCCAGTATGGATATTCGGAAGTCCACCTCGTCTTCGTGTGGATGCGCATGGCCATATTCTTGGTCTTGCCATGATTTGTGAATCAATTTCGGGTGAACTTTCTGTTGTGAAACTTGATCAACCACTTGACCATACAGTCTGGTTGGGGCATCCACCACCATTGTTGAGACTGGCTATAGTGGATTTAGCCTTTCCTAAACAAACTGAAGGTGGTTCCACAATTACAATGTTTGTTGATTCGCTGATGCCAGAAAGAATTTATTTCCTTCATGATGGTGGAATTGATTCCATAGTATTGCATTTTCTCCCTTTTTCAAGCCAGACCAGTGGAAAGGATGAGAGTATCAAAGTTCCCACTGTGCATCCTGTTGTAAGTACATGCCAAGGAGAAGCCTCCTCATCACCTCTAGTCGGCTTCATTTCCTTGTCCGACTCATTTGGTTTCTCATGGATTGTGGGAGTCACCTGTACCAGAGAATTCATTGTGTTAGAGATGAAAATGTGGGATCTATTGGTTTCTGTTCATGTCGATTCAGAGAAGAAAGCTAACAGGGAGGAGCAGAAAGAGATTGATACCCCAGATATCATAAGCAAAGAACTCCTTAGTGGTCCAAAGGTGGTCCTTGTTCCTCAGGCTTCACCAAATCTACGTTCCGTTTCTGCTGATTCTATTGAAGGTCGATCAACTCTTCATCAGTACTTCAAGCTTTTCCATGAAAATTATGTTGAATATGCACATAAGGTGAGAATAGGTGCATACAGTTATGATTTACTTTCTGTGGGTTTGTTTGCACCACTATTTGTCTTTTTTCAGTTGTATCTCTTGTCCAGTAAGGGGACTATGTTTCTGATTGGTGTTTGTGGAACTGCCTGAATCTCAATTGGTTTTAAGTCTATGCGTTGCGTGATGTGACAATAAACAAAGGATTATTTGAAGCCAAAACATGTGGACTGTCGGGGAATTTTAAGAGCCCATCTAAGTCAGAGCAAAAAGTAATGTTCTCGTTAGTTGAGATAAGTACTGATCTATGTCATGGACACATGGCTTGTGATTTCTTAACTATTTGTATGACAACCTTGCTGTTCATATTTTCCAAATGTTTGCCAATAGTCTCATTTAAGTAAGATTATGTCCTGTAATCATTTTACTGGTGCTGAGCTCTTTAATTGAGCAATTTTCACTCTTTAATTGAGCAATGATTTATTTTAAAAAAAAAAAATTGAGCAATGGTTGTATGAGGTTCCTTCTTTTGTAGGTGTATTTTGAGCTCAAACATCATGGCCCTCATATAAAGAGAGTCATTGATGACCAACATGCCCGTTTGGCTGAGGCACAACAGAAGATGTTGAAAGTGGAGGAAAAGCAATCACTAATAAAGGAGAGAATTGACCACGCATTCCAGCAACACAATGTTTTGGAACAGCGCTTGCAACATCTTAGGAGCTTACCTGGGGCACATAAGAAACCATTGTCTAAAGCAGAGAAAGAATTGAAGTCTGGGCTTGGTAATCAACTTTTTCCCATTAATTCATTGTGAATATTTTTTTATTTGGATATTTTTCTGATTATGCAACTTTTTAAGCATGCACTGCTCTGTATGTAGCTTGACTTCATGATTTAGCATTATCCTTTGGTATGAGAAATTTCAAAACATTCCTAGTGCATTATCCTTTCTCCCTTATTCTAGCTGCCTCTAGTTAAATATTGAATAATGAATATTCATGAGATTGTGCTAAAATTCTGAACCATTTTGCCACTTTCTTTACTCTGTAATCTTGGTCCAGCTTACAGATTCCGGAACAATTTAGGTTTTGCACTATTCTTATTTACTATTAAGTGGTAGTTATCTTTGGCTTTGACAGATAGTAACTCAAACTATGAAATGATTTATTTGGTTGACCTGCAGATCGATTTACAGGAGTTGAGTTGGATGCAATGCGTTATTCTATTGAAGCTTTAAGAGCGAGACTGAGAAGACACACTCAATCTCCAAAAGGCACTGTAGGGAACCAGCAAAGGCAAATACCAAAGCAGAGTTACATCCAAGACAGTCGAATCACCCAGCTGAAGTCATCACTTGCTAAACTTTCTATTGTCAATAGTGAGAATTCAAAGAAGGTTAAGCTTCTGGAATCTGTCCTGAAAAACTGTGAAAGCAGCAAAATCTGAATGGATTTGTTTTCTTCTGTAACTTTGACTCATCGGACCGAGGTTCAGTAATAGAGTCAAGTTGAGAGATTCTTAGATTACTCTTATTTTTCTGATTTTGCACGTTAGATTAGCTGGTGATGGTCCAAGAAGGCCTTCCTTATTTGTAGATGGTTGACAAGGATGCACAAAGTGATGCATCCAGTGGCATATGGTTCAAATTCCTTGCGCCAATAACCTGCTGTTATGTTTGCGGGCAACTGATGTCTCAAATAGGTACTAGTGTTTGGATGAACGTGATAGGAAATGTATTCTTGCTGATATAAAGACTATATGAAAAATTACCTTGTATGTATAGGACTCCTAACATTGGCACAGAGAGATTGTTGTTCTATTGCTAGGCAAATGGCTTTTATATCACTTTTGTTTATGATAGATGAAGCCTGTAGGTTTTATATGGTAGCTGACTAAGACCATGTGATGGCGGTTTGGAAAGAAGTCAGAAACTAAGGTTTAAGTCTTTGGATCTTAATGTGCGACCCGTGCAATCCAAAAAGTCCACATTTTGGTTTTGTTACAGACTTGTCCTCAAGATTCAAGTCCTGAAAACTAAAGAACTCCCCAGTTTAGTATGCGGACCTGTTATGCACTTTTTAGAATCCTGAGTTTAATGATTATTCGGATTGTTGGAAGTTTAACATGCAGATGGAAAGCTGCATTCACATAAGTTCACTTGGTTTTTGCCTGTGACTGTCTTGGTATGAAATTTTAATAATTATGGGGTCTCTCCAATTAAATTGAGGTACCATGCTATCTTATTATTTCAGGTATTGAATCTCCAGTTTGTATATAGGATTGTTATATTACATTTCTTGTAAAATAGTTTATACTACCAGTGGATATTAATGATTATCCGGATTGTTCGTAGCAATTTGTACAAGATCAAGTTACTGCTATTTTTATTAATATTTTTGTTTTATGATTAGCAGTTTAGAGTATAGTGAGTCCTTTCTCACCAAATCTATATTTCTGGTGGGTCAGAATGATATTACTAGGTGATAGTAAATAAGTTTGTTCTTCCATAAGATGGAGAAAACTGGAATGTTGATTACCTTGCTCATACATATATAAACATGTGTGTGGAAGAATTTTGCCTTGGGATGAAATTGAACCAGAAGCTTCTACCAAACCTTTCCCATATCAAAGAAGAAAAGGAAAAAGAACAAGCACCATCATGAACTTGAGATTGAAGAAAACTGATTGGCTCACTACTTCGGCCCTAATCATTTGATACGGTATTGCTCAAAACATATGAAATAGGGTTAATTTACATCATGCTTCTGCTGATTAAAACTTATTTGAATTTCTCTCCTTTTTCTTAGATCTTACTCTTTACATTTTCTTAATACCTCAACACACGTCTCTCCGCCGAACAATGATCGGATACCGTTTCTGGGTTCTTGTCGTTGGGAAGAAAACCAACTTGTCTTCTTCTGCCGGAACCCAACTGTCAAATTTCACAACATAATAACATTTAGTCTAGTGGTTAAAGGAGTTATAGACGATCCCGTAGTAGAAGTATATACTTTTATAAAATTCACCTGAAGCATGTGACAAGATGGTGAAGGAAAACCGAGAGTTCTACCCTAGCTAGCTCGTACCCGGGACATAGCCGTGGCCCGCCTCCAAATGGAGTAAATACATTCCCGGGACTTGTTGTTCCGGAATTGTTCTGTTCGATTTTATTGCAGTAATGATCAAATAATTTGTAGGAGAAGGAACAAAATCTGATTGTTGAAATCAAGAGAAAGTTTTAAAGTGTTTTACCTGCCATCTCCATGGATTGAAAGTGCGAGCATCCTTGAAGTGATCGTGGTCTAAATGTACAGCTCTAAATGATGCAAAAACTTTCCATCCTTTGGGAATTGTGTATCCTAAATGGATTCAATATTATTGTACAAGTAAATATTTATTGACACTGATGGAATACCCAAAAAACGAAATTTCACTACTTTCATCCATCATACAAAAGAATTGAAAATGTAATTTTTACAAAATTATTATACAGAAAATGAGCAGACAAAACTTATATACCTTTTATATGAACGTCTGTCATTGCTCGTCTGAAAATACCACTGATTATGTTTGCCACACGCAAGGTCTCATTAACAACCTGAGAAATTAATTAGTAAAATTTTTTTAAAACAAAATATTCATCAGAAAACGTTAAAGCATGTATATATATATATATACTTACACATTGAGTGAATGGCATTGACTTGTAATCACTCCATTCAAGAGTCTCTGACTTACTCTTCCTTTCTCTTATCCCATCATGTTCCTCCTGCCACAACGTGTTTCATTATGAGAGCACGAAAAAACCCTAAATAATCTCCTAAGATTAAAAACCAAACCACCATTTACATAATTACATAAACTCGCTGATTTTAATTACTTTTTTTTTTTTTTTTTTTTTTTTTGAAAATATGAAAAATTTCGGAAGACAGACTCGTTTTTCTTTCTAACATAAAAATTAGGAAAATAATATAATTCGAGAGGCCCTCGAAATCAGCAAGACACGATTGCCAAAGCAGAGTCTGAAAGGAAACCAATGGGTTATGGGTGTGTTATTTGGACGACTCGTGTAGGAAAAAAGCTGACCGAAAAGACGAATATGCCCATTTTGATTCCTTCTTGTCGGATGAGGGTATTTCAGTCATTTCAATATTTGGTCAAACGCTAAGTGTCATCCGACTCTGTCACCTTGTCAGTACAGGGCGTGCGATAATTAAAAATAAAAAATAATAATAAAATAATTGAATTGTAAAAGAATAAATAATAAAAATAAAATTGAGAAGAGAAGGACTGTGCAGACTGGAGAAAGGTATAATGAAATGCTTGTCGTCTGGTTGGACGAATGTTTTTTCAAACTTTGACTTTTTTTACTCCTCCTCTCTCAAATAATAAATTTATTTCTTTTTTTTTTTTACAGACTGTTTTTCTACTTTTTGACTCAAAACTCACCCTTGTACACACCCTAAAATTTACTAAATTAAAAATCCATAAACTACAATTAAGTAAAACTGAAAGAGAATTTACCAATTGGGTGGCCTTTAAATTCTTTTTTTTTTTTTTTAATAAAAAAATTAGACAATTAGATCGAAAAAATTACTGAAATTGTGCAGAGGAAAGTGTTTAGAAATTATGAAAAAGAAAAACAAGAAAAAGGGCATGTGATGATGTTGTTTATATGTTTTCATTTTATGTATGTATGTATGTATGTATGTATGTATGCATGTCATTATCACATGTGTGGATGGATGGTTGAGAATCCAGATAATGAAAATGAGGTTTGTAAAGAACCCAACATGATATCATTATGGGAGTTTGGGTCCACCTCCATTTTCTAATTTATTTTTAATTCTAAATTTAAAATAATATTTCTAAAAAAAATACCTTTATAAAAAAAAAAAAAAAAAAAAAAACTTATGTTAACATGAGAATTTTATAAGACGGCGAAACAAAATTTAATTACTAAATCGTAACTTGTCAAAAATTAATTAAATGGGTTTTACTTTTAGTTTTTTTAAAAAATTCATATTTACGTAAATATTTCAAAAATGTAATAATTAAAGTGGAAATTGTGAATATATATATATATATATAATATACATGTAGATTTATGTATGATAATACAGAACCTTGAGTTGAGCCAGAGCGAGAGGAGTCTCAGTCAAGAACTTGACGGCGAGAGTCATGATAGTGGAGGTTGTTTCATAACCGGCGACGAGAAGAGCGACGAGAAAGTCAACGATTTGTTCGTCGGAAAAGTTGTCGTCGCCGGCCAAAAGAGCTCCCAACATGTCATCTTTTTTCTTCCCACCCTCTTCCACTTCCTTCCTCCGCTCCCTCACTATCAAGCTTAGTGCCTCCGCCACTTTCGTCCTTGCCTTCACAACATATATATATATATATAATAACTAAAATATCCAATTATAACTTTAAAAAATTCAAAAAAAAAGAAAAATAAAAGAGGTGTGTGTGTGTATATATATATATATATATATAGAGAAAGAGAGAGAGAACATACTTTAATGGCTTTTCTGTAAGTGGTGGAGAAGAGAGGGAAAGGAAGAGTAAAGAAGCCTTCAATTACAAGCACGTACTCTTTCCTCAAGCTCTCACTCCATTCCCCTGGATCAAAACTCATCAGCTGCTTCACTGTTAACTCGAACGTAATCTGCACCGTCCATCCATATCTCACCTCATCATTACACCACCCCACATACATACATACATATATAATTCTTAACTTAAAAAACCCAACATCAATCATCATGACCCAAATTAAAACTGGGTTTTCATCTGATCTTTTTTTTCAAAAAGATATTATCACTTGTGTAATCTGACTCACTCGCCAAACCCTCCACCATTAAAACAAAAAAAAAAAGGACGACGACGACAACTCTGAGTCTGTTATAACTCGAACGATCCCACCGATTTGACTCAGTGAAAAACTACTTTGGTTTTTCATCTTTTTTTCATCATAAACCTATATCATACTAGTAGGTGATTCTACTTGATACAGATATACCGATCATCTACCACAACAACAAAAAAAAAAGTCTAAATAAATATTCCCATGTTATCAAACAGTGGATTCTCTCTTTCTCTCTCTCTCTCTCTCTATACGTGTGAGTGTGTGTGTGTATATATTACCTTCTTGGCCTCCTCCATGAGGAGGACCCGGCCGGTCCAGGAGTCCAAGTTGAGCCGGACGAGCCGGTCGATGTCGAGCAACAGGTGGTCTTTAATAATGGACGAGTTGGCGAAACTCATGGTGAGTGAATGCATTCGTTTATGGAGGCTTCCTTTCATCAGCAGCAGTGAGTGTTTGCCCAGCAGGTTCGATATCGAACCGGGGTAGCTGCACTCGAAAAGCTTCCCTTCGTTCTGCAGAATGAACCGGTTCGTTTCCGGCTCGGCAGAAAAAACCGTCGGCTCTCCGAATACGTGGGTGGTGAAGATCGGCCCGAACCGCCTTACTCTTTCGTCGATAAACGGCTCCGGGTTCTCCGTCTTGTACGCTGATATCAGCTGCAACGTCTCGCCGATGAAGGGAAGACCCAGGCTCCCCGGCGGCAAAATATGCCGGCGACGGCGGGAGATGTTTCGGAGGACGAAGAATATGACGGTGGAAAGAGCGAGGAGAAGATAGAGGTAGACGGTGAAGGCCGCCATGAAAATGATGAATATTAATCAGTATCGATATGGGGTCAGTGATTGAGTACTAGTTTGTGCGAGTATATATACACATATGTGTAAATAATGGTGTATACGTATGTGGGTATTGTGTGCATAGGTGTATGTATAGGTCTGTGAATGGAGGATTTGAGAGAAGTGGAGGAGTTAAATGGAGGGGGGAACAGACGCACGGGCGGGTATCTGAAGTAATCTAGCCTGATGGAGGAGGAAATAAATGCTGGATTATTATAGTATCCTCAGTTTTTTAAAAAGTAAAAAAACAAAATCCTAATTTTAATTTCTTTTTATTTAGTGGATTATTTTCCTAATTTTTAAAAAACTTTAAATAAATTATTAGACAGAAATCCTACCACTCATTTGTTAACTTATCCATTTATTATTATTTTTTTATTACCTCATCAATAATTTTTAAATATTCAAATATACTCTTGTACTGTCTTTGAAAATTCTTCATGGAAAAAACAAAATTATTTGTTAATTTATTTTAATCCCACGTGATATAAATGTTCGTGAATTAAAAAATAATAATCATCTGTTATTTTTCTATTGAAATTAATTTTTTTTCCTCAAATTAATTAAATATATATATATAAGTGTTAGAGGAGATGTTAAAATAAATAATTTTAGTGATGTGTTTTACATTGTAAATGCAAAAAGAATGTCGAACCATGTTAGTATTAAATGATTTGTATTTGCAATGATAATTATTAAATATTTTATTGAATTAATCATTCTGTAATAAATAAACAAATTTATAAAATAGTTATTTATTCATAGTAAAGTAGGACCAATTTCCTAGCTATACATTTTTTTAGTGTCATTGTACATTAACACTGTGACTAAGCCAGCTTAGAGATTATTAATGGAGTGAATTAAAGAGTTTGTTGGTGTATTTAATTAATCATTTAATTTGGGGTAATTAATAGAAATTGAAAAATGGGTCCAATTTCTAAAATTGGAGCATTGAGAAATGTGTGAAATTAATTTTGATGTTGACTAGCTTGAATATATTGACCATCCCACATGGGACATTAATTAATTTTTATACTTAATTTTTTTTTTTCCCTCTAGCCCCATCAAAAGTACATGCAACCTTCCACTAAAAGGTAAAGATACATACAAAGAAAAGCATATATTAATATGTGTGTGTAAATATATATATATATATATAAATATAATCATAGTATAAACTTGCTTTTGATTTTCTTTTTTCCTTTTCCTTTCTTTAAGTTTTCTCATATATATAATCATCATACACACCTTTCTTTTTAATTTTTTAAGCTTTGTCACAAAGTATCTCGAGAATAAATTATTAAGCTTCCATTGAATAAAGAATAAATCATTTCCTAGGGGCTAAAAAAATTCACAAATGATCCAAATAAAAAAGTAATTTGGATTTTTTATTTTGTTTAATTAAACAAAAAATAAATTAATTATTTTCATCAAACCCTTTTTGAAATTAGGGTGAATAGATAAAATCTAAATAAATAATTGATTTTAAAAATAAATATAAACAGTCAAAACTATACATATAACCTATATATTAAAAGATAATTACAAGTAAAATCTTAAGATAATCAAAACGAAAAGGCTAAGAATATAATTACAAGTAACATGGAGAATTGCCCATTAAAAATCACATATATATTAACTGTAAATTATGATCATTATAGAAAATAATTGGTACTTTTAGGTCTTAAACCCATTAGGATGGGTAAAACTAATTACATACATATATATATATATATATAATAGTTATAAACGTTAAGAAAAATTAAGTTTCCACGTGTCAAAATATAAGCTTGGATAACATGAAAAAATTAGGGGTATTCATTTTATTTTATTTTATTTTATATGTATATATATATATGTATGTGGGTGTGATATAGATGTTGATGATGATATATGCCATGTTCGGCTCACATGGTCCCCATTAGGGACATTAAGCTCTCCACCCACTAGACAACCCATAGAATAATGATCCCCTAACAAGTAAACACCTCCCTTTTTTACATGTTAGCACAAGAAGCCTTTGATTAGAGAGGAATCCCATCATTTGTTTTCTTCACTATAATTTTTATTTCCAATTTTAATAGCATAAGCATGATATATGAACCCTAAATTTTCATCTTTAATTCTATCAATAATTAGCTTAATTAGTAAATTTACAAAGTATATAACTACAACATCAATGTAATTGCGTCTGCCAGTGTCAAAATTTACAAATTATTGTATTGAATTTATAATATCTATAACGTTTTGGATATAGATAATATAATCAGTAATCACTTTTCAAATCCATTAAATTTTTTGGACTCTAAACATTGTAAGTTGTAGGTTAATCAATAGTGATTCGTAATATATACTTGGAATAAGATATATAATTATTTAATTTCAATATTTTAATGTTCTTGTGAGGCTATATTAAATTTTACAAGGCATGTGATACGAGGTAGAGACATTGCGGCGATAGATGGTGCACATTAACAAAACTAAAATATTCCCTTACTAAGTCGTTACAAGGCCATTCATTTAGTAGCTATTACTAAACTATGTCATTAGTCTACAAGATACCGAGAGCAACAATTATCATGCAATATTAAGAGCCACTTACTTCGTATAAATAAATTTGTTTAGGTAAAGATGATTATTTCATAATCACAATGATTATTTTGATAAAATTCAAAATCATCAACTTGTTTATCCGTGCATAGTCATATAATAGTTTATAATTTTATTAGCTGTCTAATTAACTTTGTGATTGAAATTGATTTCATCATATCACAGTTAATGTAAAGATCGTATTAACATAGTAATATTATGCTAACATGTATCTTATAGTATAATTTACATATTATAAATGTTCAAGTTTAACAAATTATATGAATAAAAAATAATGAAATTATAGTAAAATATTAAAATTAAAAAGAAAATATTTTAAGACGAATCTCTAAATATATTCTTAATTTATTTGTGAGATTTTAAAATCATCGTTTATTAATGTTTTTGCATATTTTATTAATCATTTTTAATGATTTATTGTCTTAATCTCGTACAAAGTTCACATTATCATCATAATATTATTTTTATATTTAAATTACTAATTTATCAAAATTTAAACACAAATTATTGGTGATAATTAATACTTTTTAACAAATTTGATGGGATCACTCAAGAATTTTGAAAAAGTGATTCACTTGAATTTCACCTCATTTAAAAATACATAATTTTTTTTTCTTTCTAAAGAAGATATCGTATCCTTAAAAAGACATACATACATATATATATATGCATCAAGACATTCTATTGTCTCTCTTATCACAGCACACGTATTGAAATAATGTTTCTATTAATACAAGAATCTTGTCATCATCCAATCAGAAAAGGGTTTTAATCGGAGCACATAATTAATTAATTAATTAACAAACTAATTGATTAATTAATTTATTAATTAGATGGTAACTATAGGATGTCTCCCTGGCTATGTAGGTTAGCTGTTTTGAGACAAATTAGAATCCATGATTTTGACAGAATTCCACTTCGTATCATCAATTAAGGTTATGCATGCGAGATTATTAAACTTGTTCTTGAATGTTTATGAGAATCAAATCCCCATTTTCAAGGTTATTACATCCCTTCTAATCATATATTATATATTATATATATATAACAAAATGCTAACTAATCATAATATACATATTGGGGCCTTGGTTTATTGAAACTCGCATCGATGTGACATAACTAAATCTACATATATTCTATACATAATAATCAATACGTTAATCATATCTCCAAGCAAATCTAGGAGATCAACAATATATATATATATATATATATACATACATACATACATACACATATACACGTTTAAACTTTTTCTTCTCTCTTAAATTATTTTTCATGGATGTGATTTTTACTCTGTATAAATATATATATATATATAGATCTGAAAAATATATGATGACCCAAATGAAGATGTCAACAACCATGTGAATGATTTGTCTTCCTCCATTACCCATACTTATTCTACATTATTATTGAAAATTAAATTGGTCATTTCACTAGTAACCAAAATTTTGTACAATATAAATAATTGGATACATGCATTTGGTCTAATTTCAAAATCAATTTGTCCCAAATCTTATAACACCCTGCCCTTCAATATATTACTGGACCCTCGCCCCTAACCACCAATATGTTATATATATATACATATACGTACGTGTGTATGTATTGCCAATAATTGGTGCAATAAAATTGATCATGAAAATATTTATGAAAGTGGAGAGGATTAATTTTTTTTTTTTTTTACCTAACTCTCAAGAACAAGAAGAATATTGCTCTAGTGTCTACGTGGGACATTAGCAATTTTGTACCATACACGTACAAATATATGTTACATATATAAACAGCTTGTCATGCCTGCCGACACATTTTTTTTAATTAAAAAAATTGTTAACAAAAGTAAAACTATTTTTTTTTTTAAACTATGAATAGGTATAAGTAAATTATAAAATAAATAAAACAAAAGCTTAAGTTATTTATTTGTAAGAAATTAATTTGCTAATAGAAATTTAGTGGTGTATGCCTATAAGAAAGAATATAGATGTAGTGGTAAACACCACGATATTAAAAATATTAAGGTTATTTCTATAGTCTTAAGAATATATATGTATGTTTGTAATTACTTTGGATATTGCATATAGGAATTTGTCGTCATTGAGTTTAGCTTTGCATCCACTTGTGTATGAATGAGCTTACTTTTGAAAACTATACTTTTAGCAGTGTGCTTCGGTGATATAGTTCAGATAAAAACTAAGATCTATGGATCAATCTATATACTTATTTGATCTATAACTAATAGAAAGAAAAAGTTTAACGTGCGTTACTAAAACTCTTTCGAATTATGGAATTTGAGGGTAAAAAATTGTAGGATGTAGATATTTAGATTGAAATACTTGAACTTACAATATATTTGCGTGAATTAAGAATTGTCGTGTTGACTTAGTTACTAAAATAATATTCATTTCACGTGTTAGTTTTAAACTTAATTATTTATACATCTTTTGAATGCTAAGTTCACTCCAACTAAAAAGTGTGAAACTATGCATGTTTTAGGTTGTACTAGAGTCCCATAGTGAGGCAATCAATGAAAAACTAACTAGAGCTAGAAAAAAACTATATCGTCAAAAAATAAATAGGCATGTTATTAAGTAATTGAATTTGTAAAAATAGTAATCCGACATAAGATAACGTGGCATTCTGCGAATGTGCCAACTTATTTTACATTTTAAAACATTAAGTTGCATTCTTCTCGATTCAAGTTGAATTCTCAGTGGCTTTTTTAGTTGGACAATCAAATTTTGACTAACGTATATAATAAATTTTTACTTGGTCAACTCTTCGCCGAATAATTGATAATATGTACAGACGTAGTGTTTGGTAGTCTTTATTTCTAATCCTATAGTGTTGCCAAGTATAAAAAGATTATCGACAAATAGAAGATTTATGATTGTCAGACTCTTACAAGTTAAAAGTTTCTACATGGTTTCAATACACAAATTAACACATTGACGAATTTCACAAGTTAAGAAAATAAAAAACAACAAGCACATATCAAATTGATATTTATATATATATATATATATATATATATTTCATAATCGTAATGTATGTACATTTACTTTAGATAAACAGATGAAGATTAAGAAATAAACATAAATGTAAAATTCTGCTAATAATGTTATAATAAAGTTCATTTATAGTCCTAATTAATTACAATAACGTTATAATTTGTATTCTTTAAAAAAGAAAACTGGAAAATTCATCAATTAAATTGGACCACAGTATTAAAATCAGTAGGGACATAATGGCATGAGATGGTGAATATTAATTTTCGTGAGTGCATATATAAATATATGTATGTATATATGTATATATTAATACCGCAAATTTCTCAAATCACAAAAATGGACCACGAGATCTCATCAAATCGTACCACCTCAATACATTCTTCTGTAAAGGGGACGAAAATTATTTAATTCCATTTAATTAAAAATATTGCAGTTCTAATCTTTGTCTTCTTCTTCTTTTATCTATTTTTTTCTCATTTAAATGAAAATTATAATTATTAAATATTTTTTTATCTTCCATATATACAGAAATTTGGAATACAAAAACGAAAATGAAGTGAATAATTAAGGGGTGAGTATAATTTTGTCTAACTGTTATTATCAAATGTATACTTATTGTTTATGCTTATTTTATTATATTCTAAAATTTTATTATTTAATATATAAAATTAAGTTATTCGTTGTAACGGTCCAAAACTTAAAATAAAATAAATTATAAATTGAATGCGGAAGCGAAATAATAGAGTTAAGGTTTACATTCTTTATACAATAATTTAAAATACCAAATAGAGATATCGAGAAATGTTATTTTTGGCATTCATACCGGACGAGGTATGAGGATGATCCAATTCACCCTCATACCAAACGTGGTATTGAGAGATGAAAAAGATTTTTAACACCGATTTTAAATTTTTTGAGGTATTTTTAGGTACGTGAAGCGTGTTTTAATCTCCACATGAAAATTCAAAAAATTCGGGAGGCCGCCAGTAGGTTTAGTAAAAAGTTCAGTATTTCAAATACCGATTTGAATAAGAATCTCTCACCTTATTCTCTGTTATGGAATTAAAGCTTAATAATCGGTAACATGGTATTTTGTGTAATTTAAAAAATTTGAGAATAATTATATGTTACCAATAGAGTCAGAAACTGGTTAGTCATTTATTTGTTATTCTTTTTAACTGATTATTGAATTTATAACTTTAAATATATGATGATAGATTGGAATGGTTAAATGATTCAATTGTGCTTCATTAATATATATAATGTTTGTATTGCATAATTTACGGTTGATTTGTGAAATTAGAAATTAATATGCAAACGGTAAATTGATTGGTCACTCAAATTAATAAATGGTAGCCTTACTGGATATCCTGGGAGATGGTAAACGGATCAGGTACATAGAAAAGCTTACCGTGAACGTTAGCTCATACCGGATGGGGTATCGAAGATTGATATTTTTGGCGCTCATGTCAAATGGGGTATGGGGACAACTCGATTCATCCTCATACCGGACGGGGTATTGAGGAATGATATTTTTGGTACTCATACCAGACGGGAAATGGAGACGGCTGGTTAATTGACAATGTTGAATATTAGTTCACATGTAGTGGGACATCCCTATAGGTCCCCAGGAATACCAGTAGACAAATAAAAATGGAAAGTTATTGCTATTGCTCACTGAAAAATAAGATTGTAATGTTATTTGAATTATTATATCTCTATATATCGATTTTGAAAATCTCACAATAATAAATATATACAATAAACGATTTTTTCTTATGATAAATGAATTTACTTAAATCAAGAGCTCCATTAGTTGTTTTTATTGTAAAGACATCAGAAATCCAAAAGGAAATATATAATAATTTAAGTGCGAAAGCGAAATAAAAAGTTAAGGTTTACATCCCTTACACAATAACTTAAAAGTACTAAACAAACATCACAGAATGAATTTTCTGAAAGAAACACAAGAAATGAGAAAAGTAAAGAAAAATATAAAGTATCTAG
The DNA here is from genome assembly GCF_000150535.2 of Carica papaya. The sequence continues at coordinate 1,316,414 of NW_019014673.1, forward strand.
TATCTACTCGCAGTCTTCTTGCAGATCGGGCTCGAAAATCAAGTTCTCTTGATCTGAAATAGTTAAATAAGGAATGAGTTACACTAGCCCAGTAAGGACATCACACTATATTACTGTCACATAAGCAAAGGTTAGTGAAAAATCAAACAACCAATGGAACATT
>NW_019014673.1:1327080-1338096 GCF_000150535.2 Carica papaya
TTTGTTATCTTCTGCAAGTCTGTATGGTATGGGAAGAAGATAATTAGATGTAGTGACTTAAAAATTTTATTTTTAAATTTGTATAAATATTATATAATTATTAAAATATATAAATTTTTATAAAAATTAAATTTTATTAAAAATAAAATAAAAAAATTTATCATGCTAGAACACTTCAACGTAATTTGTCTGTGTAAGAAACTACAATAATTTCTTAACTTATTTATCATCAAAATTATTAAAACTAATTATTAAATATATGTTTATTAATAAGTTAATTGGTAAAATTAAATTAATTTGTTGAGTTTATGCTCCCTTCTTCCGGTAACAGGTTTGATTTTTGTGAAAATTATTTTATAACTGAATTTTTAAATGTATTAGATTAATGTAAAAACTAGTAGTAGAACTACAATAATAAAAATAATTAATAATAAACAACACTAATTTATTAAAAAAAAAAATCATATTTCTACTCTATAACTATCTTAATTAAGAAAGAGTAATTCTTTTGGAATGTTTTTTTTATCTATAAATATAATAGATTTTTTAAGAGTTAATCTATTTTTTTTTTTCATAGTTTCATTGTAACGACCCGATTTTTTTAAAGAGAAATGAGCGTTATCTCACATGTGAACCTGATAAATTTTTGCGCAACATTATATTGATATCTATAAATTAATAATACATCCCTTGTACGGAGTCGTAATTTATGAGATTTACAATAATCTTTCGAATTTATATCATAATAATATATTCAGATATATTTTACAATAAATATCGAAGGTAGTTAAAGGATTCTTCGAAATTTTCCTTTGGTCTTGACTCCCTCCTAACCTGAACTACTCTGCACTAGGAGAAAAGTGAATTGGGGTAAGCTTCACGGACTTAGTAGAAATAAAGTAGTATTCAAAGCAGAGATATGCACACACACATTCATACAGGTTTGATAAAACCAATGCAAATTTTATATTTATAGAAATTCAATTGCAAGACAGCCATACTCATCATCTGTTGAATATGATATTTTATTATTTTAATTAATTAATTAATTATTTATTTATTTAATTAGTTAGTATTATGTAATTAGAATTTCATGAGAATAATAATCTCATATTATTAGAATTTTAGTAGAATAAGGATTTTCTTATTAGTAGGTTAGAAATTTTATAAATATCTAGGTATAACAAACTAAAGGGTGAGAAATAAAATTATTTATTTTTTTCTCCTAAAATTTTACATAGTATCAGAACCAAATAATCTTATTTTAGGAATCTAATTTCAGAATTATTTTCAAACCCTAAAATAACACAAGATAGATTTGAACTCGTTGATGTATTCTATGGTGTTTACAATATTTTTGGTGGCATTTTAGACGCCGATAAAAAGGTGAGCCGCATTCTGAAACTGTTGGTAAAAAGTGCACTCGTATTCTTGAGAAATCGATAAAAAGCTGCAGCTGCACATTTCCAGGTGCCAGTAAAGAACTGAAGCCGCACATCCACAGGTGCCAGTATAAAGAGTGCACCTGCACATGCAAAAGCACTGGTAAAAATATACAATCGACAACCATAAGCACTGGTAAAAAGTTTTAGTCGCACATTTATAATCGCCAGTAAAAAGATGCAGCGGCACATCACATGCACTGGTAAAAAGTTACAGTCGTACATCTACAGGTGCCGGAAAAAAAGACCGTGTCATTTCGTTTTTCTGTGCACGTTCAAAGATCTGTCCTTACTTCGAGTTATTTTTTGAGCCGACTTCAAGCCGTTTTAGAGCCAAGACTGAGAGCCAAATCTGAGCCTTTTTAAAACCAAACCTGAGTTATTTTAAAGCCGAGTCGAGCTGTTTTGAGCCGATTCGAGCCGTTTTGAGTTAGGTCAAGCCGTGTTGAGCCGGGTCAAGCCGTGTTGAGCCGGGTCAAGTCGTTTTGAGTTAGGACGAGTTATTTTGAACCGAGTTGAGCGTGCGTACGCCTATGTAGATTGCATGATGACTCTTTAGAGCTTGTTTTGCAAGTTGAGTATGTGCAATATCCTTGCCCAACTCGGGGGGTGTTCAATATAATATTTTATTATTTTAGTTTATTATTTAATTAGTTAGTATTATGTAATTAGGATTATATGAGAATAATAATTTCATATTATTAGAATTCTAGTAGAATAAAAATTTTCTTATTAGTAGGTTAGGAATTCTATAAATACCCAGGTGTAACAAACTAAATGGTGAGAAATAAAATTATTTATTTTTTTCTACTAAAATTCTACATCATCATTATCACAAAGTATAACAAAAGAAACAATCAAGAACTACATCTTTTTCATTACCCATTCTAACATATTTATATCTAGGTACTGTACATATAATTATTATTTATAAATATCATCATATCGTAATGGATTTGTATTTAAATAATTTCATTTCATTCATAAATACTATCAATCACACCAGATACGTATCCATATCACTTCCACTTACATTACATATTGTTGTTTTCCTTATCGGTATCACTAGGGGCCCATAAGGATTCTCACTACACGCGGATGTACAAATATTTCCTTTACAGTTCCTTAGTCATCCTCATACCCCATTCGATAATGAGCGCCACAATTATAAACCATCTCAATACATCGTCCGGTATGAGTGTAACTAAACCAATTTCAATCACATCTGGTATGGGACTTTCCAACTATGTACGACTGAGAACATATCCACGGTAGGGTTCACCCTATGTATCAAGTCCATACACTCTCTCCTATGATACTTTATAAGTTTTTTTTTCTTCAAAGATTGTTTTTATTTCATATCCTAATTTCAGAACCCAAACATTCTTGAAATTTTGTTTTTTTTTTCTACCCAAATATTAGATTTATATTTTTAAAGGAAAATTCACATTCAACAATGATATTAATTTATATTCTTACTCACATAGCCAACAACCAATCTCATCACTCTCATACACCTATTTACACAACTGAGATGTGACCTCATTCCACCCATAATGAGTATACATAACAACAAACTATTCATGTAAAATCATTTGAGCAAAAAATAACATGTATACATGTATGTCCAACATATACAGTTTATATCGTATTAAACACACACCTAACGTACTACGTAAGCAACAAACAACCGTAATCCATATCTACACACATTACTAACTTATTTTATCTTGGTACCATTATATTTAACCATAAACATATTCTAATTATGTACATATATATACTTTCTTACAATATACATATTTCACCTAATTATGATTTAACATACATAAATCACTTATACTCATACAAAATACATACATCTATATCCTCACTTCAAATATGCATATAAGCAGTTTCTACACCTACATAACTACCTATATTATTTTACACCTGCACACATATGGATTTAATGCATAAGATTATTTACGCTCATACCAACATACATATATATCTATTTACATTTTTGTACAGCTTCATATATATCAACATATATATATATATGTAAACACATATTACATACTCATATATATAGCTACATACGTAAATACGCCCTAGAATCCATCTACTTTTTATATATAGAATCCTATGCATTAAACAAACATTAGCCTAAGTATACTACATCTTTACATATTCATTCACGCCCGACATATATGTATCCATATTATTATACATATACCCTATACAACACCGACGCTCAATACACACTCATTCACATACATATGAAACTTTGCAAAACACCTTTTAGGATAACACTTAAATCATCCATCAAACTTTTAAATTAATTATTTTGAAATCAATAAATCATTTTATGAAAACATGAAATCCTCAAATGAAAACTAACTTAATTTTTACCAGGATCTCCAACGAAAGAAAAAATCGCAAAACTTTCGAACGACTTTGGTTCCCTACAGTCAGCTCCATTTTCAGCTTTATATTCCCAATTTCCCTAAAATTTTCATATACATGATTAAGAATTTAATTTAACATAATAATTGAATATTAGATGGAAGAAAATTTACCGAAATCGGTGTTGAATTCGGGCTTTCTATACAAAAAAGTGCGGTTTTGGTCTCTTTCTTTGATTCCCTGATTTTTGGCCTCACACGGATCTTTGAACAGATCTAGAATGTTGTGTTGTGGTTTGCTTCATACGGATCAAGTCCACCCAACATGTGCTTTGCTCATTCTTCCTTAACAACGAGCGTTGTGCGCTCGACACAGTGCGCCAAGCACTGCGCGTCGCGCACCCAACACTGCATTTCGCACGTCACACGCCCAGCATCGTGCACCTCGAGCGTAACATCGCACATCGTGAGCTCAGCACCGCACGCCATGCACTTAGCACTGCACGCAACTTTGCCTTTCTGGTCGTGCACCCTGCTTCCCTCCTCCTCCTCCTTCTCATTTTTTTTTCTTTTTTTTCTTCTTTTTTTTTATTCTTCTTCTTCGGCAGTGCGTGCCACGCACCCAATCACTACGTGCTCGACATCCCCTTTCCTAGCCGCAGGCACTGCACGCCATGCCCCCTTCTTCCTCCTTCATTTCCTTATCTTTCATCTTCTTTTGCTAGGGTTTCTTTGTCTTTTTTTTTTCTTGTCCTGGGCCTGGGCTCCCTTCTCTCTTTGGGGCCTGGTTATTACATTCATTAATATATTCGTAAATTTAAATTTTATTTACATTAAATTAAATATTATAAATTAATCACCATCAACTTATAATATACTTATAAAGTAATAAAGTAAGTGTAATAAAAGGAAACCTGTAAAGGCCCGAAACTTTAAAGGAAATGAATTTATAATTTAAATGCAGAAGCGGATAATAAATTTAAGATTTACATTTCTTATACAATAATTTTGAATGCCCAATAGGGTTACGAAAATATCCCTTCTAAAAGACAAATGGTAATTAAAAAAAAAAAGCGAATAAATAAGCATTCTAAGACAACTTTCACTACCATTTAAAGGGAGTCCGGGTGATGAACTACTTACAACCCTCTTATTGATCGGGATTTGAATCTTGGTTTTCTTCATCTAAAATGGTTAATAAAAAGGTGAGGTATACTAACTCAGTAAGAATATCGCACTAATAACAGATACGAAAAATTGAAGATTGGTAAAAATAAAAAAACTAATGAAGCATTGCTTTAATTAAATACATTTAACTTAAAGATATTTTTTTGATACTTACCATTACGAATTTTTCAAAAACTAACTTATAAAGATTCATGTCCATACCATTTTTTATTTTCACGCACAAGAGAACAAGAGACGATAATTTTTCTTTCTTACTTATTTATTGGTACCTTGGGGGTCCATAGGGATGTCCCCTACTCATAAACCCAATATCTAATTTTAACAATTAACTGGTTATTGTCATACCCCATCTGGTAATGGATGCCAAACATTCCATCACCTCGATACCTCGTCCGGTATGAGGGTGAACTATATCTCTCGAACCTTTCTAGTAACAGACTTTTCAGCCCCTGTTCGACTGGAGTAATGTTTATGGTAGGATTCTCTATGTACCGGGCCTGTCTATCTTTTTCTTAGGTACCCAGCAAATTTTTCATATAAAGATTTCTATCAACAAATTAACCAACAAATGCATACTAATATCTCATATTATATTTACATATCAAATAGACAACATTTACACAGACGATGTAGTTTATCATAACAAGAGATCGAGTAACTAGATAAATTGATAAGACCATAGAAACTATAAATTAAAAACATTCGCAATATGTAATAAGCAAATAGGATAGTACAGAAAAATAAATAAGAAATCAGAATAATTATGAACTAACCAGTTCTAACTCCACTAGGGACATGTAATTATTTTTAGAATTTTCTAAATTTTTACAAAAATACAAAATTATACATCGTTAACCCTAAATTTATCGTAACGGAGAATATAGTGAGTTATCCTTACCTGGATCGGTGTTTTGAAACAGTGCTATTTATTACACCTCCTAATGGTTCTCGAGTTTCCTAAATTTTTTATGTAGAATCTAAAACACTTGTCACGTACCTAAAAATCCCAAATTAGGGTCCAAAACTCTTTTTGGCCAATTTTAGGATTTCGGCACGGCGTCGCCATTGTGCTTCGGCGCTGGCTTCGCCGCCCACAGTGGTGGTTCACCTTAGTCTAGTCGATTTTAGCTAGTTTTGATTAGTTTTACATGTATCTCTATGGAAAAACACGTTAGGGGTGTCGGTTGGACAAAAAATAATAAAAAATCGAACCTACCAACGAGGAGGTCTCTGGGTGCAGCGGCTCTGCCGGTCCTCCTTCGCAGTTGGGGTTCCTTCTTTGGTTAACCTAAACAGAAAAAGACATTGAACACAATAATCAGAAAATTGCGTGAAACAGAAAGCAGGAAGGGGCTCATCGGAGGGATTTTTGAGTTTTGGCCGCAGCAGTTCCACCGAGCTTTACCTGTAATTTTCGGCTCACCTGTCGTCTCTCTTGCTCGATATGGCCATAGGGAGGCTCAAAATCGAATTTCGAGTAGGTAGGGGAAAATTTTACCTTTTTGGCAGTTGGTGGTGGCTCCGGTACAGCGGCGATCGTTGATTGGCCTTCTTCTCCGATGCATGATTCTTCTTCTCCGGCGGGACTAGTAGCTAAGGTTTGGGTTCCCCTACGACACGAGGTATTGATACTCATCTCGCGTTAATCTAGATTGTCCATTCGCATCGACGTGGAGCGAGGAGGGTCGTCTAATATTTGCCTATTTAGGTCGATTGCGTGGATGAATCTGAATTGTTCATCGCGAATGATCTCGTCTATCTAATAGTGCTTAATGAGGAAATGAATATGAGTCGTTCACGCGTGCGGGATTGAACCTTAGTTGTCGGATCGCTGGGCACGCAGATCGCCTGCGTGGCGCCGATGTCAGCGTATTTTGACACGTGGCGTGCTCCGGTTCATCGACATTGCTGATTTGGCTGTCGCATAAGGTTGAATTTTTTCTTTCTGCACTTTTACCCCTTATTTTCAATTTTTCTTTCAAAAACAACTCATGAACTCAAATTTTCACTCCTTTTTTTCTAAAAATTATTTTCAATCTCATTTCCAATTCATTTTTTCTCAAAAATTCAATAAAATAAAAATATAATAGATTAAATAATTATTTTAATAAAATAATTTAACGAGAAAAAATTATCTCGAACTGCTTTTTTGGTCTGGGTATTATAACTTTCTCTCCCTTAAGAAAATTTGGTCTCTTAAATTGGTCATTCTTTCACTCAGTCGAACAGCTTGGGTTAGTAGGCCCTGAAGCTTGATTTCAGTTCCCGAGTGGTTTCTTCCTGCGTATGGTTCTTCCATAAAACCTTAATGAATAAAATTTTTCGGTTGTGAAGTACTCTACTCTTCTGGTCTACAATGAATACTGACACTTCCTCATATGATAGATGTTCCTAGAGTGAAAGGAGCTCGTGCAACAGGATGTGTGAGGGGTCTGGATTGTACTTGCGTAGCATGCATATGTAGAACACATTATAAAGCCTAGATAGCTCTGGAGATAGTGTTAGTCTGTAGGTGGTTGTACCAATTCGGTATAAGATCTCAAATAACCCAATGAACTGGGAATTTAACTTCTCTATCTTGTCAGACCTACTGATTTCCTTGAAATGAGTGATCTTAAAAAATACTCGATCATCTTTTTTAAATTCTAAACCACTCATTTGTGTATCTGTATAACTTTTCTGTCTGCTCCGAGTTGTCTGAATATTCTTCCTGATTTTAACTATCTTGGTTGTAGTCTATTCTATAATATCTAGGCTGAATAAATTTCTATCACCAACCTCTTCCCAACCGATAGGTAACTTGCAGGGGTGGCCATACAATGTCTCGTACGGGGCCATGCCGATACTTTCTTGGTATATGTTATTATAGACGAACTCTATCAAAGGTAAATAATCATCCCAATGGCCCCCAAAGTCTAGAACACAAGCTCAGAACATATTCTTTAGTATGCGAACCGTCATCTTTGATTGTCCATCGGTTTGAGAGTGGAATACGGTACTAAAGAACAGTTTTGTTCCCATTGTCTGTTAAAAAGTAGACCAAAATCAAGAGGTGAACCTAGGGTCTCTGTCGGATACCACTGTCACTGGAACTCCATGTAACCTGACTATCTCTTGGATATATATTCTTACTAACTTGTCCAAGGGGTCGATTATCTTGATAGCCAAGAAGTGGGAAGATTTGGTGAGTCGGTCGACAATTACCTAAATAGTGTCATGTCCTGAGTAGGAGTTAGGCAACCTAGTCACAAAGTCCATTGTGATATGTTTCCACTTCTACTCCGGGATCGGTAATGACTGATGTAATCTGTCTGGGCATTGATGTTCTGTCTTAACTTGTTGACATACCAAACACTTGGAGATAAAGTCGACTATACCTCTTTTCATCATGTTCCATCAAAATCGGAGTCGCATACTTTGATACATTTTAGTACTTTCGGGATGCATGACAAACTTTGAACTGTGAGCCTCCGTCATGATGTCCCTATTTAGTTCACTGTTATCTGGAACACACACCTTATATTGAAATCTGAGCAACCCATTGGTAGAGACTTAAAATTCTAAATTTTCTCCTTGTTCTGCATCATTCTTAAGAGCTGTTATGGTAGAATCAGTTGATTGAGCTTCGATTATTCTCTGGACAAATCTGGGTTAAATAGTCAGATGAGTCAAGCATGTAACTCTCTTCAAGTCCTGAAGTTGTATCTGTTGTGCGGCCCATATTACCCTACATTAAGAAACTATGACGTGAGCTAACATACCTGCACTTTTTTATACTGAGCGCGTCGGCTACCACATTGCCATTGACCGGATGATACAAATTATTGCAATTGTAGTCCTTGAGGAGCTTTATCCAACACCTTTGACACATGTTGAGATCCTTCGGAGTGAATATGTACTTCAAGTTTTTATGATCGGTATAAATCTCAAAAGTCTCCCCATACAGGTAGTGGTGCCAAGTCTTCAAGACGTGAATGATGGCAACAAGTTCTAAGTCGTGGGGGGGGTAATTTTTTTCATAACCCTTCAATTGCCTAGAACCATAGGCTATGACCTTGTCATGCTGCATCAGAACATAACCCAACACCAGGTGGGATGCATCACTATACACTGTATATCCACCCGTCCCACTTGGTAAAGCCATCAGGGATGCAGTAGTCAACCTCTTCTTGAGCTTTGTAAAGCTTCTTTCGCAATTCTTGTTCCATTCAAACTTAATATTTTTCTTTGTGAGTTGGGTCAAATGAGCGGGTAGACTAGAAAATCCTTCCATAAACTTGCGTTAATAACCTGTCATTTCTAAAAAGTTAGAATCTCCTTAGCCGATGTCAATTTCTCCCAACCAAGTACTACCTTAACTTTTTCAGAATTTACTGATACTCCATCCCTTGATATGATGTGCCCCAGAAAGGTAGTCTGCTCAAGTCAGAACCCACACCTACTCAATTTTACATATATTTTCTTCTTTTTGAGAACCTGTAAAACTTGAGTCAAGTGGTAAACATGTTCTTCTCTACTCTTTGAATATAGTAGGATATCATCAATAAACAGAATAAAAAACTGATTCAAGAATTATTTGAAAATCCTGTTCATCGAATCCATAAAAATTACTGGTGCGTTGGTTAGTCCAAATGGCATGACTAGGAACTCATAATGTCCGTATCTAATTCTGAAAGCTATCTTGGGGATGTCCTCTGCCCAAATCTTTAACTGATGATAACCAGAACAAAAGTCTATTTTAGAGAAGACCTGAGTACTCTGTAATTGGTTAAAAAGGTCATCAATTATGGGGAGGGAGGTATTTGGTCTTGATCGTGACCCTGTTCAATCCTCTATAGTCAATACATAATCTTAATTTCTCATCCCATTTTCTTATAAATATGACTCCAACACCCCAATGAGACACACTATGTCGGATGAACTCACTATTATGTAATTCATTGATATGTTTTCTCAGTTCTTCTATCTCAACTCGACTCATGCGGTAAGGGGCAACTGAGATAGGGTGGGTGCCAGGCTGAAGATCTATGGTGAACTCAACTTCTTTGTCCACTAACAGTCTAGGTGGTTCATCAGAAAATACATCCGAAAAATCTCGGACTACTGGGATCTTTTAAATGCAAACTTCTTTGTTAGAGTTGCCTAATGTAGAAAAAACAACCTAGTTAAAGCACTATATAATAAGAAAATTGTCATGAGGAAATAACATTTAAATTTTTTTTATTAACTTGTAAATGGCTTCTCAGTAGGAAGGTTGAATACAAGTTTCTTGTGAAAATAATCTATGGTGGTGTGGTATGCCACTAACCAGTTCATTCACAAAATTATATCAAAATCCCCTGTGTCAATATTTATTAGGTTCACACTCAATTTTTTATATGCTATGTCTATGATACAAGCTTTGCATATAATCTCTTAAGTAGTGTCGTATTTCAAGAAGTAGACACAAACAACACAGAATCAAGTATTGCGAGTGATACATTTAAGTTTTGTGTAAAAGTATGTGAGACAAACGAATGTTAAATGCCAGTATCAATCAAAATATGTGTAAGATGATTACAGATAGTGTACGTACCCTGTATCAAGTCCGGGTTGGCTTTAGCATCATACTGAGTGAGGTTGTAAGCTCTGCCCTAAATATGAGGTCTGGACTGGTTCTGATTCTGTGGGCACTCTCTTGCATAATATATGATACTCCCACATATGCGACATGTATTATTGAGACGATAGCAGGGTCGGTCCCTATGATCCTTATCACAGTGCTGGCAAGTCCTACCCCGTCCTGTTACTAGAGCCTGAGGAGGAGCCTAAGTCACTAGCCTAAGCCTTTTATTCTGCTGAACCGGTACAGTGGATGCTGGTCTGCGGTGTGAAACTGAAGGTCTTAGGATTCCCCACTGCTGGAGGAAAGATGCGAAGGTTCATTTCCACTAGCTGTGCTTTGGCCAGAACAACTGAGTAGGTACTGAGTTCAAATACGTACAGTTGCTGTCTAATCT
>NW_019014673.1:1392163-1417207 GCF_000150535.2 Carica papaya
CAAACATAGTCATGTAATTCATATCCTTCCATAAGCTAACCAAAAACAGCATCAATCAACAAATTAAGAAAATAACGTTGACTAAACCGGATCAGTGCAATTCAACAAGAAGCAGATAGAAATGGGGAAAAATAACACAGACCGTGCGAGATACTGGTTCGACCAGAGGATTTACAATAACCGCAAGAGCTTCGACGCCTCCCACAATCAACCACCACGCTCTCTCCTCTGATGTTGCTGCTATTGCTGCTGCTAGCTTCGCTTCTCATTTTCGACTTCTTCATTCAAAACGATCAGGAAATTTTCGGTCTCCAAGTTCTGTATTAGCACCAGTGAGACGACGTCGTTCTAGTCCCCGAGTCTCCTTCCCTGCAATTTTATCTCTGTATATATCCTATGTCTATCGATTTTTCTTTTATAATTTAAAAATCTAGCAGAAGAAGAAAAGAGAAAAAAGAAGGCAAGTGGGAATATGTATAAGCGATGTACGTAATATTAGTACCCCTGGATATTCTTTTCTTTAAATCATTTTATCGCTTGCCACTCCCTGTTTGTTCGTGTGTTTATTTATTTATTCCTTTTTTTTTTTTTTCCCCCAAGAGCGAATGGTATCCTGAAACGGCGGCGTTTAGGTCGTGTCGGAGAATTGTTCACTGTTACACCTACCAGGATATTGTCTAACTTCGGGCCAATGTGAAAATTACACGTAGCTCTCTTTTGAATTGCTTACGGATTGGGCCTGCAATGGGCTCTATTAAGCCAGTGCCCAAATTTTGTACCAAATCCTCCTTTTTAAAGAAAATAAAAATAAGATATCATTCATATTTGATGTTTACATGGCAACTTAGGTGATGAAAAAAAATGTTAAGCTATAAATGGTAGGTTATTATTTGATGTCTATACAAATATTAGTAATTAAGCCATAACATTTTTCCAATTAAATTGAAGTTCAAAAGGTCTTTTATATCCTAAAGGATTAAATATTTTAAACAATTTAATATCAATAAATAATTTTGATTAAATTTATATAATTTTTTATTTTGTTGATTATTGTTTTTATTTGATTAACGCCGCCACCGACAAAATATGCACACAAAAAAAAAAAGCTTAGCTTTACAAATATTTCAATTATTATTAATTGTTTACTAATTTAAGAAAATCTAATTAGATTGTTTTTTGAAAAGAAAATCTAACTATATTTAAATACAAAAATATAGTTGTCTTCAACGAAGTTAATAACTAAAGCGACTTCATACTTGTATTATTATGCTTTTTTGCACTATTAAAAAAAATATATTATAAAATAGGATCAAGATAATTTGGCATCAAATCAAATTACTATATGGTTTATTTTTGCAAAATGTAGCACGAATAAGTTAATCATGTGAGACATAATAGATACAAATAACGTAAAAGTTAAAAATTTAGTTTAAAAAGTTAAAAATTACGGAAGAATTTGTGAGTTTTGTGTTTAATTACAATTAGGTTATTAATTTAAAAAATTTACAAAAAATATGGGTTAATTTATTTTAAATAAATAAATAAAATTTATTAAATTAAAATATAATTAAGCGTATCATTATGTTTTAAACTAAGTAATATATCTGGAATCTGGTTGATTAGATTCAAAATAATCATTTATTCTTTAAAAAAATAATAAAGGGCATTACCGTGATTATCCATCCACCTAAAAGCAAAAAATCTGAAAACGTAGGCTTTAAGTGAGAGAAACGACGAGAGCTTTTACTTACAGTTGATCCATCGCTCACAAAATTATCGATTTCCCCGTTTTACCCTTCCAACCGCTTCTTAATTACGCTAACTGCCACTCCTTCTCTGTCCTCCGTGTCTCCTTACTCCGCATTTTCAATCTCTACGATCTCTTTCTCTGGCTCAACCTCTCTCTGTTCTCTCTCTCTCACCCCTAGATTTCTGCTTCCAATGCAACGACAATGGCGCTCTCTTCGAGCTCGTTTTAGCTCTCGGTCTCTCTCGACTTCTACCTCCGTTCTATAACAATGGCGGTGTGTTCGAGCTGAGTGTCGCCCTTGTCTTTCTCATGGTTTAAGCTTCCGTCTGAAGAAAAATGCCGAATTTTGTTACGTTATTTGCGATTTTTGAGCTCGGTTATGGATCTAATTGTTTCTATTTATGGCTAAAACAAGCCTCTTGAAGATTTCGTTTGTTGAGAATACTGTTGTCGTTGTTAAAGGCGTTAACGAGAGAAGCTTAAGTTAGGCTTTAGACTGATTTGATCTACGACTTCTGTTTTTTCTTGTTCCTGTTTTTTGGAGGAGTTGTGCTCTGGAATTTGAGCGATGAATCGAAGCTTTAGGGCTCAAGACCCGCAAATGCAAGCTGCAGCCGTGAAGCAGAGGCAGCAACTTAGGGCTTCAATGATGAAGGAGAAGGAAGACGACCTCGCATTGTTTCTCGAGATGAGAAAAAGAGAGAAGGAGCACAGTAATCTTCTCTTTAACAACTCCGAAGAGCTTGAGTCTCCATTAGGTGTCATTTTCTCGCTATCTTTTCTTTGAAAACGATTATTTTTCTTCTCTCTTTATGGTTCTGGTGTTTCTTAACGTAGAACTCTGGTTCAAATTTTTTGGTCCTAACTTCTAATTGGAGCGTGAATTAATTCTTAATTGTTGCGTCCTATAATGGGTATCGGAAATTTCTAATTTGGGGGCAAAGTTATAATTCTGGTCTGTTTTAGCTTATGCTTTCTTTTTCATCTGGTGTTTTGCCCCCTGCAGGATCCAAACCTGGCACCTCTCCAATATTTAATATCGCATCATCAACGCCTGCACGCAAGACTGGTGCTGATGATTTTCTCAACTCTGATAATGATAAAAATGACTATGACTGGTAATTGGGTACCGTCTTTATTTGGTTTATCTTGTGTTCTTTTAATTGTTCACTCATGCTGATAGAAGTTTTTGTCCTTGTGTGAAGTGTGTAATTACTCTTAGCTCAGGACCCAAGAACGTACGCACCCCAGCTTAATTATTATATTTCAATGTAGGAACGGGGAAATTGGCAATTTACCCTGACATCATGTAGTTTTTGGTGTGTATTTGGGGAAACATAGGTTGCGATATGAAGGGTCTGGGATGTCTGGCAGTGTATAATACGATGGTTATTGATGAGATGCATAATTGATGAAAGAGAATTCACTTTCTTAATGGAAACAAAGACCCTTTTTTTTTAACTTGCCAAAAGTCACTAGTAGAGAAGTCCCATATTATGTCACAGTAAAAATTTAAAAACTTCATAAGCTGAGGAAATCCCAGTTTTTTTTTTTTTTCGAAGAGTCAAGAAATTTTATTAGATAGGTAAGTTATTACATAGGGAAAACAAACGTGATCAGGGATCAAACCTCATACTTATGTATAATAACCCAATTAGCTATAAATGGGCTACAAATTGTCCTTGTAAGGAGTCCTACTACCATGGCTTCTCTGATTAAGTTGGATATTGCAACTAAAGCAAGCCTTAAAATTGGGGTTGACAATCGCTTGAGTTATTTTTTACTACTTCTGACCTGATGTTGCCACCGTTTGAGTCCAACTTAGTGTTTTCTTTATCCATGTTTCTTTGTCAGATCATTCCCTAAACAGAAATTTAAAGACAGTTGTGCTCTAACCTTTGCAATAGTCTTCTCTGGTTTTCAAGGGGAGACAACTAAAGTGATTTTTGTGAGGGTAGGAAGAACAGGCGTCCGAAGATTTGTCCCTAGTGCTGGAAAGTTAAAAAAGGTTCATTAAGTAGTAACAAATTTGCTCTTTTATGGGTTCGGAAGCTGTACTTATAGTATTACAATTAAGTATATTCCTTTCCAGTAATCAAATCTCTGAAAAAGGAACTTTAATATTATAGTAAATTTAATGAATCCCATCCACCTTAGATGTGGATAATTATGTTCTGAAAGTTTGGATGCTCGGAACTGTTAAATTGTGACTTTAGTTTGTCTAAATTTTTTGACTTTATGAAACTTGAGGAACCCGATAATGTATTTGAATTCGTTATTTCCCATACCCTGGTCCTGCTGCCCGTTTCCATTTTAGTTTGTAATGCCAATATTCTTTTTTCTTTCCTTCCTTTGTTGGAGGGAGGGGGTTGTATTGGCAGTTCAACTACTATTCAGAGTTTGCCATGATGTGATGTTCCTCCTATTCTGCATATGCTTCTTTTTCCATCCCTTAAGTGGATGAACATGTAGTTTCATCTTGTATTTTTCCATACTTGTGGCATTTTTTTTTTTTTTGCAGATAATTGATGGTTCAATTATTTTATACTTCAATTTTAAGTTCTTCAATCATTTTTCAGGCTTCTTACACCTCCTGGTACACCTCTTTTCCCATCCTTGGAGATGGAATCGCACAAGACTGTTATGAGTCAGCTTGATGCTCCAAAGGCTCGACCAACTGCCTTGAAATCTAGAGTAAGTGCTAATAAACACTTTTTTTACGATAGACATTGTTATGAAGGGTTTGAGTTGGCATTTAGTAGAAACTGGAAGTTTTCTCTCTCAGATGGTGTAAACGGAAATTTTTGCTTATTATGGTTTAATTTTCTTCTCGAGAAGTTAGTGTATTCACCATTTTAGTTGCAAATCAAACTGCTGTTTGCCAAGCTTTTGAGGTAAAGACTGTTAGAAGTGGCAAGATTGCAGAAGGCTCTGTGTTCTTATTTAAGTGCATGTCAGTAAAGGGAGCCTCATGGTGATCAGGAGCTTCATATGCAGGACCACTTAAAATGCTTAAATCCCTGGAACACCCTAATTTATGGATTTTAATTTTTCCATGTTGTTATGTATTACACGTGCCATTGCATTCTGCATGCACCTTTTCTGTGCATCTAAGTTCTAGAAACAGTTTTGATTTTGAGTTTTACAACCATTGTTTTACCAGTTAAGAGGTTGATTTTACTAGGAAAATAAGGATGATATCATTGGTTATCTTTTGATCTTTGGCTTCTCAAGTTGCTTCATTTCATTGATTTATTGTACCTTGCAATTTGTTTCATTGTGCTATAGTTGGCAAATCCTCAGCTGGATCCTACTGCAAGGAGTAACTTAGTATCCAAACAGATAATTTCTTCACCTGGGTTGAACTCTTCAATTGGAGGGACTCGAAGACCCTCATCATCAGGGGGTCCTGGTTCAAGACCTGGAACACCAACAGGACGCCCCACATTGACCACACCTTCTAAAGCTTCAAGACCTTCTACACCCACTTCTCGACCTACATTATCTTCGGCTAAATCCTCTATGTCTTCAAATAAGTCCATAGCTGTTTCTATTAAGCCTTCAGCTACTGCAACTAGGCCTACAGCTACTGCAACTAGGCCTACAGCTACTGCAGCTAAGCCCACTGCTGCTGCAACTAAGGCAGTGGCTGCCCCAACTAAGTCCATGATTCCAACAAGATCAAGCACTCCTTTATCAAGGTCTGCTGAAAGATCTTCAAAGCCAACTTCGAGACCCTCTGTACCTCCGTCAAAATCTACATCAAGGGCTGCAACACCAACTCGTCGACCATCTACGCCATCCAGTGCGCCCAGCATAACTTCTCCTCCAATTAAATCATCTCCTACAGTTGTCAAGCCGAATCCTACAGCATCAAAGAATCCTGTTCCCTCCCGTGGCACTTCTCCAACAGCAAAATCAAGGCCATGGAAGCCTTCAGAAATGCCAGGTTTCTCGCTAGATGCACCACCCAATTTAAGGACGTTGTTACCTGAAAGGCCACTTTCAACTGCAAGGGGCAGGCCTGGAGCACCAACTTCTCGGTCTTCTTCTGTGGAACCAACTCCTATGGGACGACCAAGACGACAATCATGCTCTCCATCTAGAGGACGAACACCGAATGGTGTTCTGATGCACACTAGTGGGAGCTCTGTTCCTGCTGTCAGTCGTGGGTATTCTAAGTCTAATGACAATTTGAGCCCTGTTGTAATTGGAACAAAGATGGTAGAAAGAGTGATAAACATGCGAAAATTGGTACCGCCCAGGCAAGATGACAAACACTCCCCTCATGGTAATCTGTCTGCAAAGTCTTCATCCCCAGACAGTTCGGGCTTTGGAAGAACACTCTCAAAGAAATCATTGGATATGGCTATAAGGCATATGGTGCGTATATCTTTGCACTGTTTGTGGTGTTTTCTTCTGATTGAGAATAGGATACTTTCTTCTTCATATTGACCCTGGAAATTGCAACCTGCAATTTATTTTTTTTTTCCAATTCTAGTTATTTCACTGTGTTTGAAAACGTTCATCTCCATGATCTTGATACTCGTTAATAACAAGTGAAAGGAGATAGATGATATGAATTCAAAAAGTTTATTCTGATATCATTCTCATCTTGAGCAGGATATAAGGCGAAGCATTCCTGGTAACTTAAGACCCCTGATGACAAATATTCCAGCATCCTCTATGTACAGCGTGAGATCTGGACATAATACACGAACCAGAACAGTTAGTGTTTCAGATTCTCCTCTTGCCACAAGCAGCAATGCAAGTTCTGAAGTGAGTGTCAACAATAATGGGCTATGTTTAGATGGGAGTGAACTTGAAGATGATATTGGCATAGAGAGATGTGGCCGGTCTCCAAGAAATGCACGTATGAGGGGATGAGTAAGAGCTAAATTCCCGAGATACATAAAGCTTAAATTCATCTTACATCATTATTTTAAATCTACAAAGCTTGACAGTTGAAAGAGAACCAATTTCAGGGAAGAACTTGATCTGAGTCACGCAGGCGTTCACTATAACCTAAATCCGATTAGATTGTTGTGTAATTCACGGTCTCTGTATTATTATTAGGAAAAACCCAGTTAGATACAAAGAAGTTGTGAGCTAGCTTTAGACAGTTTGCACGAAATGTTGTCCTCTCCTCTCCCTCCTTCCTGATTGAATTTGCTTCTGCAATGAAGTTAAAGTTTGTCCAATCTTATGAACTTTCCAACTCTTAACTGTATTAACAGACACTGGGAATCAAGCAGGAAGTACTAACAACTAAGACTAAAGTTCTCTGAAACACTCCTGAACAAGCATAACTGGCAGATACCCTTGGAAGGCGACTTTTACTAGGAACATTGAGTAGGGCCTTGCTGCCAACACACCTTTTTGGATAAATGTACTAACATAGGCTTTGTTTATATCCTGAATTCTTAAGTAGCCATAAGCTAGATTTCGTGGCAGTAGCTTTCATCTCATTTTTGCAGTTTTGTCAATCTAATTTTCACTTGGAGGAAGTCCTCTTCTCCACTCCTTTTATGGCTTTTTCCATTGAAAATATCTTTTAGTACTCTACTAGGTTTTCTATTTCGTCCCGGACATTGATGTTGGTACGATTTATTATCACTGAAGAGGATATGGTAAACCATAAAACGTAAGATTTGTCTCCAATATTGGGAAATATCATGCTTCTACTCAGACTTGTAGTTTAATGCTGTTATTGAATTGCTTTTAAGGGAATCTAATGATGAATAATAGAAGGGGACCAATATCTTGCAGACCGGCCTCGAAATTATATATGTAAAGAATTGGCTAAGTCTCTTTCTTGGTTCTGATAGATAAATAGTGATGGGCTCACAACTTCACTTTTGAGCATGTGAGCATGTGAGCATGTGATTCAGATTCCCATTTTGGCAGGGCTGTCCAACTGTGTCATTATTGAACTGTATAGATTAAATATACTCTTGATTGATTGCAGCCTTCGACTTTGGCTGAAGAAAGACGGTAACCACCAGTTGCCTCTTCTCATCACTTGTGGCTCAAGTATCATTTAGAAAGAAAATAGTATAATTACATAGAGAGTAAAATATCCGCTCGGACTCTTCTGACAGAAAACTCAACAGACCAAATTGTATCAATGCGTTTTATAAATTAACCCCCAGATCCCCTTTTTTTTATATAACCTAAGGGCCCGGCTTCTTTCAAATTACTTACAGAAAGCCCCACGTTAGCATATTTCCTTTACTCATTCCCAACAAGCTGCAATGAAATGGAAAGAAAAAGAAAAGAGTGTAAATATGAAAACCGAATTAATCCTCTTTAAGAATAAAATTCTAGATAAATAACAGGGTTCTGGCCCTGAAGCTCCTGTCAAAGAATTTACAGAGAAAAAAAAAAAAGATTGCTGGTATACGAGTTTCTCAATAATAGAGTTTGCAGAGTTCGGCATCATTGACAAATCACTCTTTATAGAAGCCAGGAAATATCAGAAGAAACATTAAGCAGCAACAACAGCCTCTAGAGCGGTGGTCATGGTGGTGACTTTAGGAGGTGAATCAGTTTTTGCATCCTTTCCAGTGTCTGGTGCAGGTAGTGGAGAAAGCTTCAGGTGTGGAGGGGCGTTGTGCTTCAGTTTTAGGAGTATCTGACGCATCCTTGCAAGATCAGTAGGTTTTCCCGGCTTTGGACCCTGAAGAATGACGACTGAAGGCTTCTTCTCCTGATCTTTCTTTCCTCTTTTGTCGATGGTAGGGACCTCGTTTGGAATGAGCTCTGCAATTGCCTTCCAATAATTTTTATCAGCCTCGGCGTGGAACTTTTCCAGGTTGGCAACAAAGAGCTGATACAGGAGAAGACATAAACAATAGGTCTAAGATTCTTTTTGGAGAAAAAATTCTTTCTGATTAATGAAATTCCTTCTTAGCCATAGGAATTGTTGTACTTAAAGCCAATCTAACAATAATGATAGATGATGGTTGGCTATTGGTTAATCAAATTGTGATGTTTAAGCTTGCAACACCAAGGTGCCTATCTAACCTCCAAGGCGCATTGTGTTGCTGCAGTCGCTGCAGTCAAGTTCCTCCGGAAGGAAGAGATGCAGTTCTTTGACTTCTTATTATCTTTAATTTTAAAGGTTGAGAATATAAAGAACAAGTTGAAAATTATAGCCCTGAAATCTAAACTAAACCAGATTATCGCTGAAAGCCAGACGCCAGAATACATGGCTAATTTATGCAATATTTGACTAGGGTAAGTAACTAAGAAATCTAAAAACAAAATTTTTCATCTAAAAGAAGACTTCACTGGCTGGATGGAAGATGATAATGGAACCCCTTTTTCAATTCTCAATTTCAATTATAAATATTATAAATAATGGGTCCCCCGGTTATGTAAAATTCTCACTCAAAAAAGAAATATTTGTTCTCCTCTATGAATATGAAGAACCATTTTTTCGTAAAATATCGTAGTCAAATCTGGTATACTAATATAAAAACTAATAAGTTTTTATTTCAACGCGGAATGAAAAGGACAACATACAGGATAGGTAGAAGAAGTTATGATACTTGGCTCGACTCATGAGTCGAAACTTACAAATCATAAGCACATTAGAAAAACAGAACATAAGTGCAAATGTAGATGACAGATGGCAAACACGAATGAGCCAAAGGAAAAACATATTAAAACAAAAAACAAATACATTCCAAAGAAGGAAATAGAAATCAAATCTTACCTTCTCCTTCTCTCTGTTGGTGGCTTTGTTATGTTCACAGGTGATCTCTATCTTCCTAAGGAACTCAACCTTATACCGATCTGCTTCCTCAATTATCTTACTCAACAACTCTTTCTCTCTCTTCTCCTTTTCTGCCAGTTGGATAGCATTCTGCCTGTGGACGTTACAGCAACAATGCCAACCATGAATAATTTAGATGAAGAGAAATATTATTATTAGGAGGAGGAGAAAAAGTATAAAACCAGAGGAGAAAAACTCATCCTAACAAGAAGAAATGAAGACAAATATATCAAAACAACAAAACATTCTAGTATCTTCGCAAAATAATCAAACAGACATCCCTAAAATAATCAAGAGACTTGGACCCGCAAGGCAGAATAAGTAAC
Source organism: Carica papaya (assembly GCF_000150535.2). The sequence goes on from NW_019014673.1 coordinate 1,402,020, forward strand.
AATTCATTCCGAAAGGAAAGAGAGATGATCATGATGAAGATTGACTAGTAAAGAAATAAGACCAAACCATCTTTGATAATGAAAAAACAACCAGTCTGGAGCAGTTAGCCAAAACAATTCCAGATAGCGAAAACATGAAGAATTTCATTTTCATCATCATCAAAATCTTGTGAATTTACTCACAAATCAATTATACAGCTTTAGCTACAAAACTTTTAAAAAAAGAATCATAATCCATATAACATAGCTGAAGTTTTCCATCAAAAGGACAAAGAACAAAAATTTACATCCAGAAGAACCCACCCATGAACTGCTTTGCTCAACAAAAAACACACATAGAATTTATAGAAAAAAGCCCAGTTCTAGTCCACATGAAACAGTAACGTACAGCTGATTCAAGATAATATCTCGAATTCTCATTACTGAAAACTTGAATAGAGTTTAGACATTCCCGGATTCCTGATATAAAAACTAGGAACTTGAAGCCTCAATTGCTAGTGCTATTTCACTATAACAAACCAGAGAAATAATCAACTCCTCAATTATCTAGATTAGTACAACTGATTTCCGCATGACCTAAACTAGAAAAGCATAAAGAAAACACAAAACTCAAAACCTTCACATCTAATTCCTCCAATTTTCTCACAAAGCCAAACGAAAAGTTAGTTTAAAAACACAGGAAAATAAAACAATCAAAATTGAGTATACCTACCTTCTCCATTCCCTGAGAGCAAACCACTCTTCCGGCTCCATTTCCATCGGAGGCGGCAAAATTGGGCCATCGCCATCGAATCCCGTTCCATTCGAGTAGTCCCCATAGATCGGTGGCTGAGAGACGAACACATCGTCAGCTTCGTCCTTTCCCGAGTCAACCTCAGTAAAAGGCTGAGTTTCGGGGAAGGAGACAATCCGCTTCCAGTTGTAGCCTACAAAGCCATTATCATCATGTTCGTACGGAGGAGCAGAGTCGCCAGTAAGGACCGGGTCGAGTGAGTCGTCGACAAGTTGAGCAAATGAGTCGTCGGAAGTAGACATCTTTTTGTACGGACAAGCAAAAAATCTCCCCCTTTCTTTTTCGTCTCCGGCAACTGCCAAGCGAAATGATGGCGAAGAAGAAAAAAACAGAGATATGCGGCGGAGAAATCCGAGAGTATTCGGCTTTTGTGGGCCTCGCAATGGGCTTTGATGGGGCTAATCAAGGCTCATTAGCAATGCCAATTAATTTATCATAAATGGATTAACAAAATAATTAAGAAATAAAAAAGGCTCGCAATGGCCTTTGTGGGCTTTGCTATGGGCTTTGATGGGCCTATCGAGGCCCATTTCCAATGGAGATTATGTTATCGTAAATGGATTAACAAAATAATTAATACTCCTGGCCCGCTATGGGCTTTTGTGGGCCTCACTAATTAGGCCCATTAAATGCCATTTAAACTATCATAAATGGATTAATAAGATAGTTAAAAGTAATGATGGCTCGCTATGGGCTTTGATGGACCTAAACGAGGCCCATTTCCAATGCCAATTAATTTATCATAAATAGATTAACAAAATAATTAAGAAATAATCCATAATGGCTCCACGCGTGTTATTAATTGAGAAATGATATATATATATATAATTAAAGAAAATAAGTGGTACGATTTGATATATATAGTTAAAAAAATAAATAAGTGGTACAATTAATATTAACTCTCTGATTAGTTTGCAGATGTTTTTTTATACAAAATTTTAGGCAACATTACTTCCATTTTTTTATGGAATTGGATGGTACAAAATATTTTAAAATTCATTACCCAGATTATTGCTAAAATAAATTAAAAAATTCTAGTGAATTTATTTAAAAATTTAATCTAATTTAATAAAATTAAACTAATAATAAAATTAACTTAATGTTCTTTTATAATCAAATTAATAATTTAATCTTCTTTCAATTCAAATATGTGTATTTTCATTTTTTTTTTAAATTATACTATAATTATCGTCTATCAATTACTTCATTAATAAAATATGTCAATAAAATAAAATTAATAGTTCAGTTTAGTCCAACCAAAATCGGGGGCTTGTAACAAAACGTTGACAAACTTTTGCTTCCTTTTCAAGTTATTTCATGAAAAATCATATATGCTTTGGCAGAAAGAAATGTTAACGAACTATGAATATCGAAAAACATTATAAATGCTTTTTGACTATGCATGAGAACCATATACTTAATTTTTAAAATAAGATTTAGTCAACGTTGACACTTAATTTTGTATTTGACAGGGGTAGCGACAAATACTCAGCAACTGCAACTTCCACCGGATAAGCTGTTTTGCAACACTAAGAAGAAAAAAAAAATAAGCAAAGTAAAATTTGACCTATTCTTGGGGTAGATTTACATTCACTTCATTAATGATATATATAAATATCTATACATCATCATCATTATTATGCATTTATAATTTAATAATCAGCTTCTTTAGACCATAAGGGAAAGATCACTGTTTTTTTATAATATTTCAGTTTCAAAGGAAAAAAACGAACAAAGAAATTTACTTTTTGACTTTGCCATTCATCATTCCTGTGTTCAAACATGAAGCAATCTACACCAGATTTTGCTATAAAAATTCATGCCAAATGAGATCTTCTGAATTCTGATGATTCGGTTTTAAAACAAACTGATTTTATTTCAGAAATGAAGTTCTTAAACAAAAATATTCCAAGAAGAGCTTGCATACCTGTTTTGGATTTATTTATTATTATTTTCTTGTTTGTAGTTCACTTATACTCTCTGTCTTCATCTGCCATGCTCACGAACAAAACCGATCAACTTGCCTTGCTTGCCTTCAAGAAAGATGTAACTGAAGATCCAGAACAAGTTTTGACTTCATGGAATAATTCTCTTCACTTTTGTGAATGGCCAGGTGTTACGTGCAGTCACCGTAGACAACGTGTCATAGTCCTGGACTTGCAATCTCGGAAATTCGGAGGCAGACTATCTCCGTTTTTAGGTAATCTCTCCTTTCTCCAAGTCCTAAACCTTGGTGGCAACAACTTCCGCGGAGAAATCCCACCAGGAATTGGCAATTTGTTTTGGCTTCGGTATCTTTTCTTGAATGAAAATTCTCTTGGAGGGGGAGTTCCAGCAAATCTAAGTCATTGCTCAGAGCTTAGAGTCCTCCATTTAAACTTCAACAAACTGACAGGAAGAATTCCAGAGGAGCTCAGCAGTTTGCCAAAGCTTGCTGCTTTGCATATTGCCGCTAATAATTTGACAGGAGGCATACCCCCTGTGTTGGGTAACATTTCTTCACTTTTAAATCTCTCATTAGCGCGAAATAACCTAGGTGGAAACATACCAGAAGATCTCAGCCGACTGTCAGCCCTGAGCTTTTTCCAGGTTGGTGCAAATAATCTGTCCGGTATCATCCCCCCATCACTATTCAATCTGTCAAGAATTACTATATTTGCTGTGGCAGATAACCAGTTGACAGGGACTTTGCCAGAAAGTCTAGGAACTAATTTTCCCAATCTCCAAATACTTGCGGTTGGAGTAAATCAGTTTTCAGGGCGAATTCCATCGTCATTATCCAATGCCAGTGGTCTCCAGCAAATTGATTTCCCAGATAATCATTTTTTCGGGGGAATGCCTAATGATATAGGAATCTTAAAGGGTCTTCGAAGTTTAAATGTTGGACGAAACATGCTTGGGAATAAAGAAGAAGCCAGCAACCTGAACTTCCTGAATTCATTAATCAACTGCAGCAAAATGGAATTGCTAGGCATCGATAGTAACCAATTCAGTGGAGAATTGCCAACTTCAATAGCTAATTTCTCCATTAACCTCAGAACAATGCTAATAGGAGACAACAGAATATCGGGAACCATTCCTGCAGGAATTGTGAATCTCATAAACCTGAGCAGCTTATATCTTCAGCAGAATTTATTCAGTGGGCAAATTCCCCAGGAAATCGGAAAACTCTCAAGCCTGAGACGTCTACTTATGAACGGAAACAGACTATCTGGCAATATCCCTCTCTCCATTGGCAACATCACTGAACTTTTTGAACTCCGATTAGATGGAAACATCCTAGAAGGAAGTATCCCTGCAATTCTTGGAAACTGCCAACATTTGCAAGTTCTGAACCTTTCTCATAACAAACTTAGCGGCAACATACCCAAGGAAGTTATTGGCCTTCCCTCTCTGTCTATTTCTCTCAATCTTGCAGAAAATGTTTTGAGTGGAAACTTACCTGTTGAAGTGGGTAACTTGATAAATCTAAAAGAATTAGATCTATCAGAAAATAAACTTACCGGAAACATCCCCAGCACGCTAGGCAATTGCTTAACCTTAGAGCAGCTTTCTATTAATGGAAACTTCTTTGAAGGAGAGATTCCTTCAAGTTTCAATGCTTTGAAGGGTCTACAAGACCTGGATCTCTCCAGAAACAACTTGTCTGGGACAATCTCAGAATTCCTACAGGATATTGTCCATTTGAAACACTTGAATCTGTCTTTTAACAATTTTGAGGGTGAAGTGCCAAGAAAAGGAGTCTTTTCAAACATTTCAGCCAGTTCACTTTCAGGGAATAGCAAGCTCTGTGGAGGTATCTCACACCTGAAATTGCCTGCCTGCCCAACTCAGGAACCCGAAGAAGAAGAAACATCTGTATCCATTAAAGTGATCATAGTAATCACTGTAAGTTCTATTTCAGGTTTTTCTCTACTAGTTTGTATTCTCACAATTCTTGTCCTAAAAAGGTTAAGAAGGAAAACATGTTTCACATCTCCTATGGTGGAACGGTGGCATTCTGGTATTTCTTACAAAGATCTGCATAAAGCAACAGATGGATTTTCCCAGGCTAACTTGATAGGAGCTGGTAGTTTTGCTTCCGTCTACAAGGGAATTCTCAATGACAGCACACAGCATATTGCAGTGAAGGTACTAAACCTTGAGCAAAGAGAAGCAACCAAGACCTACATGGCAGAATATGAAGCTTTGAGGAATATCCGACACCGGAATCTTGTAAAGATCTTAAATTCATGCTCCAGCATCGACATTAGAGGTAATGAATTCCGAGCTCTGATACTTGAATTCATGTCTAATGGGAGCCTGGACAAATGGCTGCACCAAGATACAAGTGAGAACAATCAACAGAAGTTGACCTGTGTTCAGATGCTCAACGTTGCAATAGATGTTTCTTCTGCACTGGAATATCTTCACTATCACTGCCACACCCCAATTATTCATTGTGACCTCAAACCAAGCAATGTTCTTCTTGATTCTGATTTATGTGCACATATTAGTGATTTTGGCCTTTCAAAGTTTCTCACAGAATGCACAGATTTTTGTCTTTGGAATGAGTCTAGTTCAATTGGGCTAAGAGGATCTATTGGTTACGTCGCCCCAGGTATGCCTCCTTTCTGCAGCAAACTATCCTTGTGCAAATAACAATAAGAAAATATTTTATCAGAATTCAGTTTTATGCACTCCAAGTGATTTCATTAACTAAGCTGGCCAGAATTGAACCAATTTTTCCCAAAGCTTAAATTTCTAAAGATGAAAGCAATCTATTATTTATATAGTTAACAAATTCCACCACATTCAAGCCCATAGGTGGATTGGTAAATATAGCTCCTCCCTATTCGAAATTAATTAAATAGAAATGGGACAGCAGTCAAGATTCAAACCTAATATCTGGCTCCTATACCATGTTCAGTAAAAGAGTTGAATCAGTATTTCTAAAAACTGATAGCTAAAGCGCAATATATTATTTATACATTAATAATTGGCTCTCTCTTTCATTAATGTCAAGATCCCCTTAGATGCTGTGGGATTTAGGTCTAAGTTCTTCTGCAAGAGAAAGTGATAATTAAACTAGTTAATACCCACATCATCATGTTCAGAGACATTTTAAGCTTGTGTATGCGACAGAGAGTCTCTTCAAGACCAAAATAAGAATCAAAAGAGAAGGGAAAGCAATCAACAAATCAACATTGTAAAATTAATAGGTAAAACATGTAATGTTAGCCAAAGCCAATAGCATTTTAATTTCCTATATGCGTTTGATTATCTTTTGTATGTCATGTGAGTACTTATTAATAATTGTGATATGCAGAGTACGCCATGAGAGGGTCACCTTCAACATCTGGTGACGTCTACAGCTTTGGCATCCTGTTGCTAGAGATGTTCACAGGAAGAAGACCCACAGACACCATCTTTGAAGACGGAACAAACCTCCACATGTTTGTAAAGAATTCTATACCAGAAAAAACTCTGGAAATCATAGATCCCAAACTACTGCATATTGAAGAAGAAGACAACGAAATTGAAAGCAAAATTAGCAGAATAGAACAATGCTTCATTTCCATATTTAGGATTGGAATTGCTTGTTCTGCAAGTCAACCTAATGGCAGAATAACCATGAAAGACGCCACCAAGGGCCTGATTTCTATCAGGGAAAGATTTTCTTTCAAGTAAAATCAAGTTATAAGTAGTACTAATTTCTTGGTAGCCTAATCAACAAAGTACATAATCAGGAACTGTCAATCTCTCAATTAACTATTTGCCTAATTCTTGGATTGATCTTAAACTTGCCTTTATCATGTATTTTGTCAATATATTTTAAGATTATTATATTAAAATCTTAACTATAATATCTAAAAAGTATTGTGATAATTTTTTACATGTATAGTATTCTATTCACCCTCTTATTCAACAAGGCTACTTCTGTATTTGGATACGGTAGTGAGTGGGGTAGGATACAATTGTTTGAGATATTAAGGTACTTATAATAAAGATTCTTATGTTACCATCTGTTTGAGATGATTAAGTAAAGAACTGAACAATATAACACAAAGATCATATTACTCGTTTCTTAATTCATACTTATAATTCAGAGTCGTGTGTAATACTACTCTTACTTTTATTTCAAAAAAAATAATTCAGAGTTGTGCAGTGGTGGCAGCAGCAAGAGTGACAACAGTACTGATGACAACATGTACAACAATAGTGGGGGTGGCAGTAATGATAAGGATGGCAGAACAAGCAGTGACAATGTCGTGGTGGCAGTAGAAATGGTGGTGGCAGCTGAAGGTGGCTGAGTGTAACACTCTGAACCCAGTAACCACTAGCTCAATAATTTTTGCATTAATTTAGAATCATTGAATTGACACATATTCTGATACTATTTATAACATTCTGAATCCAACAACTTTGGGACCTAAATCACTAGTTTTCAAAGTTCAAATTCAAATTATTGGTAGTTTGTGACATGAGCTTTTATATGAAATCTAACAATCACATATTATCCTGATGTAAAATTGAAGTATCACATTATGAATTTAATGGAGATTGGATGATGATAGTGGTGGTCAGTAATAATAAGAGTGTCAGTGGAAGTGGGCAGGTGGGACCATGGGAGAGGCAATGGTAACAGTTATGGTATTCTTGGAAAGATATATATGAGAAGAAAATTAACAAAATGGACGTTCTAGCCTTTTTAAAGCACTATCTAGATATACACTGTTTAGCTACCTCTCATGGAAGGAATAACGCTACCAACCATTTTAAGATGGGCAATATCTTATCCTACCCACAAATATTTCCTACTAAATATTGGGTGGGATAGGATGAGGAAGCTTCTCTGAAGTTTACTCTGTTTTACCCAATGTATCAGTCATAGCCTAAATTAAATACTTATCTTACTCATCACTATTCGACAATAATGTAGCCTAAGTATCAGTCATAGCCTAAATTAAATACTTATCTTACTCATCACTATTCGACAATAATGTAGCCTAAATACAACGACGTCCCACGACGCATTTGGAAAACAAAGAAAATTAATCCACGGATACCTAGAAAGCTTAATTGCAAATTCGGTCCACCAACTTTTGCTTCATTCTCATTTTGGTCCCTTATATTTCAATTCTTAAAAGTAAGACCTAATATGTTTATTTTCCTGTCTGTTCTAAGAGACGACCTTTCACTCTCTTCTCACAATAGGAGATGTATCAGCAGCTTCCATAATCTCCTATATCTAGTTCATTTTACAAACTCTGGTTCACAACTGGTAACATTGACCCGCAGTCGTTTAGGGAGTAAAACATAGATATACAGGTTACATTTCAAGTTCTCAACCAGCAAAACACATAAATTTTCGTTTAATTGAACCCTAAATTCACATAACACAAATTCTCGGTCTTTTAGATTCCAATGGGGTTTCTCAAAGTAACTCCTTACCTCAAAATTGAAGCTTTGTTCAGGGAAGAGGTGGACCTCGACCCACGCTTGAAGCAAAGTCCTTCAGCTTCTAGATCACGCCCCGGAACATCCTCTCTACCCTAGAAAGAAGCCCGTCCCAATCCACATCTGTTTCCCCCACTTCAAACCCTAAGAAGCCCATTTCGCCTTATCCATGTCTATTGCTCGCTGTCTCCTCTCAACTCTCCCTCCCTCGTGTTATTTATCTAACATGATCCTCTCTCCGGCCTTCATCTGCTAGCGAAATGGAAGAAAAATTCTCCATTCCTGCTTAATTTCCTCCATAATTTCTACATCTATGCAAATAGCATGCCCATTTCCAGTCTTCTCTGATCTCTGCATAAGATTTTTAACCCAGAGCAGTATTCGAGATTTCTCGCTTGGCAATTGCAAGACTTCTTCTTCCTCCTTAAATGTTCAAAGTCCAACTCCCCGAACTCTGTCAAGTCCACGCAAAGCTCTCTTTGCTCTGCTCTTTTCTGCTTTCTCAAAGCTGCGCATGCCATTTCACCTTTCCGTGACTTTTTTAACTTCTTTCTCTGGGCGTGAACGTGCTTAGTTAGGTCCACCAACCAGCTGCAGTGACTGTTGCGGGTGTAAGAAGAGAGAAACGTCGTTTGCTGCGAAGAAGACAGGAAAGAGAAACGGGTCGCCGCGGATCGGTCATCAGAGAGCAGTACGAGAGGGAATAAATCGGGTCGGATAATATTTGCCAACCTGAATTGTTGTCGAGTGGTAAACCCGAACCGACCCAATAATGCTTGGAAGGCCAAGCCTGACCCGAGCCCATCATACTGGAATGGGCGGGCCTTTAAAATTTTTCTTAAGTTTGTACTTGACGTAATATTTTCTTAATTTTAAATTTTGTAAATTCACACGAGTTTACCAATTTAAAGTTATGTAAATGAAGTTTATAAGGAATATATTACTAGTTAGCCTAATCTAGTGAGTGAAAAGACTTACCTAACCGTTATTTTTAAGTTAAAATTGGCAAATGTAAAATAGTATATAATAGATTAGGTACTACTAAATAAAGAGTAGGTTAGGTGGTATATCTAAATAAAGACTGCGTGGCCTAACAGGTTTTGAGTGACCATCCAACAGAAATATTCTATGTTACATGCATATATATATATATATATATATATATATATATATATGTACACACACACACACACACCGGTGTTCCAACTATCCAATTCCTCAACTATCAGTCTTCACAAATGACCCATAAAAGAAAGAGACACCAAATAATAGAGCCAAGACCTCTCATTTCTTGAATGTGTGTCTGTAAATATATATATATATATATATACATACATGTGTGTGTGTTTGTGTGAGCAAACATTTTAAATATAATAAACTAAAGAAAATTCCCAACTTGTTCATTGTGGTTCGGTTTTATTTTGATTTAAGTTTAATAATTTGCAATACAAATTCAGAATTTATAATTTTATATTTCATTATTTTGTATAAAATTGTAAACTATGCAAAATAATAATAATAATAATAATTTACACATGTTGAAATTTCTGAACACAAACATATATTAAATGATTCTCATTAAAAATAAATAATTATATACGAAATAATAAGTATTCAACATTCAATTAAAATTTAAAATAAAAATTTTACATAATTAAATCATAAAGATAAAAAATTAAAATTCGAACTTGTTTATATAATTATAAGAGGGCATATTTCTCTTTTTATGTGAATTCTAATCTTCTAGAAAAACAAAAAGTTTGAAGCTTTTTTTAGGCATTTAGCTCCTCCTTCGCTTCCTTCGCCAACCCTGTAACACAAACCCAAACCCAGACCCAGACCCAGACCCAAATCCAGCTCCATCCATGGCTAGCCTGTGGCGAGCCGCGATGGGTCAGACCGACAAATCAGACGAGTACGACGGCGTCGAGTTCTGGTCGAACCCAGAACGCACCGGGTGGCTCACCAAGCAAGGCGAGTACATCAAGACATGGCGGCGCCGGTGGTTCGTTTTGAAACAGGGGAAGCTCTTCTGGTTCAAGGATTCCCACGTCACGCGCGCCTCCCCTCCGCGTGGCGTCATTCCAGTGGCCACCTGCCTCACCGTCAAGGGAGCCGAGGATATTCTCAACAAGCAGTTCGCTTTCGAGCTGTCGACGAGGAACGACACCATGTATTTCATCGCCGACTCGGAGAAGGAGAAGGAGGACTGGATCAACTCGATTGGAAGGTCCATAGTGCAGCACTCGAGATCGGTGACCGATTCTGAGATCGTTGATTATGATAGCAAGAGATAGATTGGAGGTAAAATGAACGACAGCCCTTTGATTTGATCTGATATCTGTGGTTGTACACGTGGCATAATCTAGTGAATTTGCTTGTGTTTCTTGTATATTGTTGTCTAACTGGTAAAGATATATTTTCTTCTTTGTTTTTCCTATTATGGGTTCAAGTGCTTGTGCTTTTTTTTTTTCTATTCAGAAAAGGAAATACTGCTTCCGTTTGGTAAGTAATGATCAAATCATTAATTGGGTGAAGCTTGTTTTTCTTCATTGAAGTGATTATGCAGCTGAATTTCAGTGAGTATTGATTAAAGTTTTGTACTTAATGATTTCTTATAGCTATTTGTATATATATTGTCCGTACAATCTGTTGAATTATGTGGTTGAGTCTATGCTAATCAGCTTTCACGCTGACAAGGGTTGTGTTCTGGTGATGAACGTAGTATAAGAATAAGAATGTGAAGAACAGTGTTGGATACTTTTGAGTTTTTAGACTGATGATTTTGATTAATTGGGTCTGAATTGAATCAAAGTTGTGTTGTGTAAGAGCCTTACTTCAACTGATCTGATCCACTTGCTTCTATAGGAGTGTGTATGTGTATGATGTAAAGTGAGTTTTATGAATTCAAGAATTGGCAATATGGGAAACCAAGATGTAATATAGAAAAAAGAAAAAGCAATCTAGTGTAGATGTTTAGGCTCTATTGGAGTAGTTTCAGGATCAAAGATTCTTTCTCATGCCTTTGTTATTTAATGAAGAAAATTGAGCTAGTAATTGCAGCATTACTTGGTTACAGGTCTCTAAGAAGATTACTTCATCATATGCTCTCATGTCTTCTTTTGTTTAGCCTTATCATCTTTCTGGAGTTGTTTGGTGATGTCTGCCTAGGAATGCTTTCTCCGGCTTAGGCTGACTAAGTCTCTTGTTTCCACTTGACATATGGGATTTCATGAGAAGACAGCTTGTGAAATAGGAATTTAACCAGCTAATTTGTTTTATCTAAAAAAAAAACCAGCTAATTTTTTTTTGTTTCCTTTTTTTGTTCTTCAATCTGCAAAATTCCTAAGGCAAAGGCACATTACTGAACTCACAAATTTAACCTTCACAAAGGGGAAGTATAATCCTGTTTCCACAAGAGTACTTTATGTCAAACACCGAGTCTCATCCCTAACTAATTTGTTACCAGCCAGAAGTTGTTAAGGTTGGCTAGTTTGAAGCCAATATCAGCTGGGAGGTTTACTCCCTTCAACTGGGTTTAGCGCCAATGATATAGAAATGAGGTTTGACAAGGCTGCAGATGCTTGAGGGAAATGTGGCGGTTGGATCATTGTCTGACACTAGGAGATACTACAATCTTAGTGATTTGTTTGAGATCATTTGGACTCTGTCATGTTTCCCTCACCTATCACCCGCAGGTAGAGGAGGATACCAGAGAGGAGAAATTTTCTTGGTTAGTTGGAATAGTCCCTTAGAAATTGTTGTTGTCAAGAGAAAAGCTCCAAATCTTTTGTAGAGAGCTAAGCTCAAGCAGTTTCCCTGGTAGACTCTCAGGATAGAAATGCTCTCATCACCTTTCCTTCCTTCATTCAACTTGACAATATCTGCCTTATCTGTATTTCTGTGTGCTTGTGCATATTGCCTTTGCCCTCTCTTTTAGGCACTTAAGCATCCATTTCTTGTGGTAGCCTAAGTGGTAAAGGTTCATTCTTTTCACTAGAAGATCACGGGTTTGAACCCACGTAAAGGTAGTAGTCAATGTTTCTAGCGACTGTCGAGACAGGGAGTCTTTCTGCTTGGCATTTTGGTAACGGACATCTCATAATAGGTGAGAAATTCCAATAGTTGCATCCAAAGAAAGGCCAAAGAGTTGGCTAAGTTAGTATTCTTTACTCAATCCAATTCAGAGAAAAATTTTGCAATTAGAAAAGAAGACTTTTAAAGGAATTGGTATTCTTTTTCCTTCCAATTTTCTCTTATGCCAATCAACCCTTTACTCTATGTTTGACAACTAGAGAGGAAAGAAAAGACTAGCAGAAAAGAAAACATGAGAAATGCATGCAGGCTTTGCCAATCATGTTTGTTTCGTGATTTTATTTTCTCAGCGTGCATTGTGGGTTGTTGTTTTCTCAAGACATTCTCCCTTGTATGATGAATATAACATTATAATTTTATCAATATGAACTTAATGTCAAATTATTATTGATAAAAATCTTTACACTTGAGTTGTCCTCACTCTGTAATTATTTTGTATAAATATGAACGAACCAACTAAGTTATATTTGTAGTTTAATGATGGTCTATCATGGTGATGTTGTGGCTGTGTAACCACATGATAGCGTGCAGCCAATAGATCAAACTTTGGTCACATCAAAGCACAGTCTACCATGATTGGACAACCACATCATCATCAGTTCATTATTAATGTTTTCGACGAAGTGTAAAAAGCTCTCTAAGATTTGATAATATATAAAGAAAACTGCTATACTTTTTAAAACTTAAATAGAAAAACTTCATAATTACGTGTTGTTATGCAGTTTATGCTCTTATTGCTAAATTTTAAGTTTAAATTCGATAATAATATTCCTTATTTCATTATATAGTTGTTATAAAAATTTATTTAAGTAATAAAATTACATAAAAATTAATAAGTAGATCAATTATTGATATTAATACAAATGACTTAAAGTAATATAAATATATTTTTAGCTATGACTAAACTGTGCTTTCTTTAAGCTTTGTCACAAATTATAAAAACCATGTAAAATTCTTTCATTTAATTTAATTAAATGTGACAGAAAGTACTAAAATATATGAAATTTCATAAGGAAATAGAACACGAAAATCTAAATTTCTTATAAAATTTTATGTAAACTGTGTTAATATCATGTAGGAATTATACTTTCTTTGTAAAAATAATTGTAAATACAAATTTTGGGTTTATTCTGAAACAATAAATTGTAATTTAACTACTAAATGGACTTATTTTAATGTTAAGCCAAACTGTGGTTTTCAATTTGATTCGTATGGTTTAAAAGTTGAATTGGGTTTTTGGATTAGGTGTCCACATCCCTACCTTCCCACACGCGAATGGAGTCAAGATAAGAGTTTTGCATGACACAAAAGTTTATTTATAACAAACAAAGGTTTCTCCTTTCTGTCAACATCCCTTCCCTAACTAAAGTTTTAAACTTATATGCCCTAAAAAGTCTTGTCAATTTACCAAACTGACTTCCCTACAAATCTTAACACTATAAATGACTAAATAAAAACTGTAAATGCAAAAGTTCTATTTTTTCAGCTGAAACCCCCCACCAAGAAATTCCAACAGGAAAACCTGACTGATTTTCATATTGCTAGCCCTCTAGTCTTTTCTTCCTTTTTCTTTTTTTCTTTTCCACAACAAAGTCCCTCAAAAACTCGGGTTGGCTTGAATGTTCACCGATTGTTTTTTGTTAATAAGCTCACAAATCATTTGTTGACGAATGCTGACTCTGCCAAATCAATGGCGCGAGCAAGGCCAGCCACTTTGTTATGGCACTCCTGGTTCTCATCGTCGGGATTACTGTCGGCAACTATACCTGCACCAGCTTGAAGATGAGCAATCCAGTCTCGACGGTTCTCCACATCTTTGTATGAATACATTGTGTTGTAATGAGTCCCAGTAGGGAATACAATTGTCCTGAGAGCCAAAGCAACATCCATGTTGCCAGTAAAGGATATGCCTCCAAAGCCACCACTATAGGGGCCGCGCCTTGTCACTTCCAGCTGATCAATCAACTCCATGGCCTTGACCTGATTCAGAGCCACCAGTGACAATGAGGAAAATAGGAGCAAGGAACCAACTAGTGACAAAATTATGATAGCGGTGCAATCCAACAGAGGAGAATTGTACCATACAATATCAAGACGTAATTAAAAATACGAGGAATGGTGGATATAAAAAGTAGATGACGAAAAATTACATGATAGAAAGTAATGAACTGTTATATTCTTTTTTAGCATGAAGTAAATGAGTAATAGAAGTTTTTAAAGTTAGTAATCACCCCTTGTTCTGGATTTCAGTACACATTTTTGGTCTAGTACCATGTTTTTAAACAAACAAACACACCAGATGATGTTATAATAACTCGTATTCCCTGACATGGTACATTAAACAAACACTATCTATATATTGGACACATTTCACCACGCCAACTTCCAGATTCAGTTATATGGAGACAAGACTTGATTACAACTATGCCAAAATGAGAATGAGATGAAAAGGAGAGCTTAAAATCCAAACCTTTGGTGCTCCACTAACAGTTCCGACAGGAAGTGCAGCCCGCAGCACATCCCAGCAAGTTAGATGATCATGCAACTCTCCTGTGACCTGCATGAATGGCATGACTGTTAATAAATGCCTCAGTCAGAACCGAAATAAATTATTTGAAGGAATATTCACTGGCATTTGAGTGCAGAAATGCAAGACTAGGAAATTATCACCCGGAAGATTGTGTCAGGAAAGTAAAAGCCACTGAATGTGTCCTTAGTTAATCCCACAATTAAACGAATTTCCCACGAGGGAGGGGTGAGAAAGAGAAAATAGATTTATTTTATGTATTTTTCAATGAGTCCCATACCTAACTGAAGAAACAAAGTTAACCTATCAAAGTCATGACCTTAACACTATTTA